>JAHWFP010254979.1:0-18369 GCA_023313725.1 Lithobius niger
GTGAAATAAAAAATGTAAGCTGCATAGGCCTTACTGTACATGGTTTGTATGTAAACGATCTGTAGATTGTACGTCTTGTCGACAGCGTTCAAAGGGTCAGCTTAGGGTACCAAAAAAATATAGTAAAATTTTTTACATTTTTATTTTGCGCACATTGTTTTTTTTCTATCAATACTAAGGATTTCCTTTCATTGGGCCAATGGGGCCAATGGCCAATCTTTAGTCTTGGGTGTCCGTTCTTACATAGGTGGACATTATCTATGTCTTAAAATTTAGTTTCCGGTTCCTGCCTCTAGAACCCCCTACAACTTTCTATTACCCATAATACCCTGGCCATTTCGCAGTTGCCAGGGGTTACCAAATCGTATTTAAGCAAGGGGGCCAGCATGGAAAAATCAGAAAGCCTTCGGGCCAGCCAACTGGCTGGTCCTCCTTCAACCACTGCTAGGTTCCCTAGTTAGGGGGATTTTTGGCTTTTAGGCCTTTAATAGGCCCAATTGTGGTTAGGCCTTTCCCCTGACCTAAACTAAGCCTATTTACCTTAACTTAACCCGAAAGTTCCCCAGCTTCCCTCAGTCTTTTGGTTCAGTCTAATTAGGTAGCTCTCCCACAGTTTGTTATTTTTGGTCAGTGGTGCCGAAACCCGGGAGTAAGGCTGGTCGGGACTTACTATACTGTTTGGCCCAAATTAGGGTTCTCTTGTTTGGGTTTTTGTTAGGCCCTTTTTAGGTTTTTGGGAGCTTAAGGTGAAACGTGGGTAAGCCGAGCAATGGCTAAGCTTGGGCCTTTAAGTTCCATTGTGTAGTTAGGCCTATGTAATAGTTAAGCCTAACGTGTTCAGATCTTGCTGAAATTTGGTAGGCATATGCAGAAGGGTCTTGGGGATCCGTTTTTAGGGTTTTTGGCGTTAAGCCTATTTTTAGGCCTATTTTGGATTTTTTGGGTTTTGAACTTGGGAGGTAAAACGGAAACGTTTTTACTTAGGACGATTTTTTAATTTAGGCTTAGTTTGGCTGTAAAGCCTACTTTAGAATTTCGGGTTGTGTTTAGTGAAGGGGGAACACTAACTTTAGCGTTTTGGTTGCCTTACGGCAATATTTTAATTTGGGCTTAATAATAAGCAATTTCTTGTAATTTGTGTTGGTACCTCATAAAGAGCAATATTTTCTGCAACGGTTTTTTTTTCCCATAAATCAACCTAATTTTCGGCTTTCAGAACTAACTTAATTTATGAGAGGTGTGTCGAGTTTTGGTGAGTCATTCTAGCAGTTTTGGTTTTCTTAAACCATGTTTTTTTCGATCGTTTTAAGTGCATCGTAATTTGTAGTTTCAAGTCCGTACTTGAAGGCGTGTGTCAGCTGTAGTCGTTTTTTGTTGAGTAGTTTGACTAGTCGTGGGACAGAGGAGTCGTGGGACAGAGGAGTCTTGGGACAGAGGAGTCTTGGGACAGAGGAGTCTTGGGACAGAGTCTTGGGACAGTGTAGTTTTCGAGTAGGAGTCAGTCTTCGGACCTTGTAGTTTTCAGTAGGAGTCAGTCTTCGGACCTTGTAGTTTGTGTGCAGAGGAGTTTCGTGTGAGAGTTGTCATTCGTAGTCATTTGGATAAGGTGTTGACGGTAAATCCGTCTTTGAAGGGTATCATTTTTTCATGTTCATTTGGGAATACTTTTTTTTTTCAACAGCTTTCATATTAGTGACATGTGCTTTGATGTATGTGTTTTTCTTTCAGCTTACAGCTTTACAGACATTTGTTTCAATAAAAATTCAACATGGTTAGAGTGTTACAAGATGTACGTGTTCAAGTTTAGACACAAGATTTGCGATGTGTAATTTTTTCAGAGCTTCATGTGGGTGGTGGAGTATGTCACAAATCTTGTTTACTTTCATGTTTGCTGGGGCCAATGGCCAATCTTTAGTCTTGGGTGTCCGTTCTTACATAGGTGGACATTATCTATGTCTTAAAATTTAGTTTCCGGTTCCTGCCTCTAGAACCCCCTACAACTTTCTATTACCCATAATACCCTGGCCATTTCGCGGTTGTCAGGGGTTACCAAATCGTATTTAAGCAAGGGGGCCAGCATGGAAAAATCAGAAAGCCTTCGGGCCAGCCAACTGGCTGGTCCTCCTTCAACCCCTGCTAGGTTCCCTAGTTAGGGGGGATTTTTGGCTTTTAGGCCTTTAATAGGCCCAATTGTGGTTAGGCCTTTCCCCTGACCTAAACTAAGCCTATTTACCTTAACTTAACCCGAAAGTTCCCCAGCTTCCCTCAGTCTAAATAGGTAGCTCTCCCACAGTTTGTTATTTTTGGTCAGTGGTGCCAAAACCCGGGAGTAAGGCTGGTCGGGACTTAAGGTATTTTGTTAGGCCCAAGTTAGGGTTCTCTTGTATGGGTTTTTGTTAGGCCCTTTTTAGGTATTTGGGAGCTTAAGGTGAAACGTGGGTAAGCCGAGCAATGGCTAAGCCTGGGCCTTTAAGTTCCATTGTGTAGTTAGGCCTATGTAATAGTTAAGCCTAACGTGTTCAGATCTTGCTGAAATTTGGTAGGCATATGCAGAAGGGTCTTGGGGATCCGTTTTTAGGGTTTTTGGCGTTAGGCCTATTTTGGGTTTTGAACTTGGGAGGTAAAATGGAGACGTTTTTACTTAGGACATTTTTTTAATTTAGGCTTAGTTTGTGTAGGGAAATAATTAATGGCTTAATTAATATTCATAACAGAAACAATACAATTAATTAATTGAATGCATAATATCATACATTTATTAAATGCATGAGCCGAGTATTTATTCGGATAGATCAACACGACTCCAGATAGCAATTATAATTGGGAGTCTTTCTTCAAAGACGACCGAGAGGCGGCAAGATCATTTGAGACTGAACAAGTGTAATTATACCTATTGTTAGAGTTTAAAGGATGGCATTACCAGCTGACATTATTTACGACAGTTTCGTAGAAGCTAAATGACTTTCTAGAACTAGATTTAATTACGATAAGATCGTCGCTCATGAACGATCACTACGTGGAATAACAATAAGTCCCTCCCACACGGGATGGCGGCATATACCTTCAAAGTGCCGCATACGGGGAACAATTAATGAACCCGAACGCAACAATAGAATGATTGACAGGCGGAGAGGTCCCAATTGATGATAAGGGCCCAAGCTGTCCAAATGTTACTATATTTAGCATTTCAATAATAAATCAATACTACAATGGATTGATCATGGCCGATAACGCCACAGTATTTAAGCTGAACCTCGGAATGCGTGATATCATCCGATCACCAGCAGCTTACCAGACGCTAACTAGTTCACGCCAGTCAAATTCCGAAGGCCGCAATCCAGAAGTACGCCAGGCAGATTTCCGTGCCGAGCTAGCGACGGGGCTTCGCCGCTCAGCCGACCCGTGGGCCCATGGCCGCACTCAAGCTTCAATTAATGAGCTAAGTATTCTGATTGATTAGCGATAGCTAATTGTGTTTATGCTTAACTAGTACCAATCCGTACGCTACTAAATTAACCCGAAGTTCCCTTAATTTAACTCAGAGAATATAATAATGATTAGGTTTACCGCTCGACTTAATCCGTAATGCCATTCGTTAAACTCATGTCAAATCATTGTAATCATACAATCAAATCATAATAATCTGTCACTGATTTAATTGGCCATATGTGGGGTCAATATTGTGTACAGCGGAGTGTTGATTAAAGGCCCAGTATAATTGGATGTTTGCTTATTATTTAGCCTACCTAATTTATACTTGATTAGTGTTTTATACAATTGTTTGCCCTTATGCCATCCTGAACGATAATGTTTATTCTAGTCAAATGGTCACTGGAATAGAACATTACAATGGAGTCATAAGTGTGATTCAATTCTCACAACTAGCCCGAAAAGAAAAAATAATACTAATAATTTAAGAGCATTCAGTTGTATTTTATATAAAATACTGCCATTTTCCGCACTTTATAGTCCTTAAAAAGTTGAAATTTAACGTTAAAATTCGGGTCCGATTTTTTTTTTACCCCAATAGTCAACAACGATAGTTGGTTTGCTTGTAAACAGAATTTTAACAATCAAAAGTACGGGAAAATTTAGTAGCCTATTTAAGAAAATAGCGCTGGTTAAGCTCTGTTGAAAAATAACATTGTTGATTTTGCTTGTATCTTGCAAATGTTTTGTAAATGGTCGATTGACATGTTCAATGCTATGAAATATGTTCAAGTGTGTATTCTTATGTGCATTTAAAGTGTATTTGCTTTGAATTTTCCACAATAAGAAGAAATTTTGGTTAAATTTGGGTTAAACTTATAGGCCTAAATTTAGTCCAATGCATTTGGTTTATTAGTCACTACAGTGCTAATTTTGTGTGAAATTGATCGTGGTTGGTCTTAAAATAACCACCGTCAAATTATTGCCGACTTCAGGTGTTAAAATTTTGGAAAATTTCCGTATTTTCCATTTTAAAGGGAAAAATCATCATTTTGGTGCAAATTTGTAAAAAATTTTACAAAATTTCAAAGTGCTTAAAACTTAAGACTTGTGCTACAAATTAAGTTTAAATCCATCCTAAGCTTAAATATTTGCTTAAAATCTAGTTAAAATCTACTAAAATCTAGTAAAATCTAGTTAAATAATGCTTAGAACTAGAAGTAATCGTGCTAGGGGCACAATTCAAGTCTCTTCGAGAGGCAGACAAATTAGAAGGCCAGTGAATCGCCAAGATTTTGTGGAATTTACAGACACTTCAGTTAGTACTACTAATTTAGACAATACTAATACTACTCAAAATGAATCGGATACAGAATCAGAGTATTCTGATACCATCGACAAGATCGATGATGCAGTAAATTTGCCTCCTCCCAAACAAGTTCAATCTCGCTCAGCTAATCGCTCAGCTCAAAATAAGGCTAACACTAAAGATCGAACAAGATCTACGTCTCCACGTAATAAACGTGCAACTCAGACACCTTTAAATTCCCGAGTACCACTTAACACTCAAGTACCAGTACATAATCAAGTGCCTCCCAATAATCAGATGCACGCTAACCAAAATGAGTCGTTTAGCCAAAATATACCTCTAAATGAAAATGTACCGTTAAATCAAAATACGCCATTAACCCAAACAGTGCCGTTAAATTTAGTAACGCCACAGCACAATCGGGTAACGCCAAACACCAACTATGCCTACCTTGCAAATGCTAACAAGCGCTCAAACACCGCTTAATATTCAATTGCCAATAAATTCGCAAATACCGAATCATTCCCATGTTCCCATTACTCCAAATGTAGTAATAAATTCCCAAATTTCAGATGGAAATCAAACACCGCTAAATTTAACCCCTAACCATAGTAGCGGATGACAGGGTGATTCGATGGATGAATCTCGCCTTCAAAAGATTTTAGATCATACTTTAGCAGTATGCTTGCAATCAAATAGTGATAATCTTAAGGCAGTAAATGATAATCATTTAGAAGTGCTGAAAACTATTACCGAATCAAATCAAACTAGAGATTCACAAACTAATTCTAGACTTTGGCAAGAATTACGTTCAGCCAAGAAAGCTATATTACCTTTTGCAGGGGATGACTCATTAGATATTTTCACTTTCGCACTAATGGTCGAAAATTTGCGTACATTAGATCCTTCATTGCAAGATTCAGAATTAGTTTCGGTTGCATGTAGTAAATGTACAGGTCCAGTTGCAATATTTTTAGCCATGAATCCGCATATTGCTAGCTCTCAAAGTTGGGCAAATTTCAAGGAAATTTTAGTCGATAGATTTGGTTGTGGAGGTGAAACCATAACCCCATATTTGTTTCATACAGCTGAATTAAAGGAAGGGGAAACAATCGAAGATTTTTCTGCTAGGCTAGAGAAAATGGCTTCACAACTCTGGAGAGTTAAGCCAATGGATACCGAGGCAGAACGCCAATATAAACAAATAGCAAAAGATGAAGGAATGCGTTCAGTTTTTCTTCATGCTATGCCACCCGAAATCGAAGTACATATTACTTCTCAAATGCATACTTCATTTAGAAATATGTATAACGCAGCAATTTACAAGTGTGCCGTTTTAGCAGGCTACGCAGGTAAAAGGAGTAAGAGTAGCTCAGCTCAGTCAGCAGAAGCTGCAGCAAGTAAACAAACTTCGAATAGCGAAGTCAATAATTTGGCTCTTGGTTCAATATTAGACAAAATGAATTCATTAGAAAAAGGCTTAAATAAATTAAGAAGTGTTAAAGCCACACTTAATGAGGTTAAAATCAGCACCATAAATGCGAAAAACCCGCAAATCAAGGTCTGTCACCGTTGTTTAGGTCGTGGACATTTCAAAAAACATTGTCGCACTAAGGATGATAATTTACAACGTTGCAGACAACGTAATAAGCATAATTCGGAAAATGGTTCTTCCAATAATAACTACGGTGGGGACGGCCATAGAAATAGTTAATACAGGGGAAATAATCCTGGAAACTGCGGAAATTATTTTTCTGGTTTCAATAACAGGGATTCTGTTCAGCTTAATAATAAAACTAACAACCCTTATTCATATCAGACTAACACTGGCAATAACGGTAACAATGGTTACAATAACGGACAACAAAATCAAAATTCCAGTAATACTAATTACGGTAAGAACCAAAGTTAAAATAGAAATCAAAATCAAAACCAAAATCAGCAACGGCAAAAGCACAACGGCCAAAACCGTGTTCCACAACACGCTACAGACGTAAATGAGGGTAATGACTCATGTCAAAATGGTTGCAATTCAAAAAACGAGTTAGTAGTCTGAATGTGAACAGGGATTCAGAACTAAACTTAAATCAGTCAGAACAGAGCAATAATGACGACCAACATCCACACGTTAGCTCAGTTCAAGCTCAAACTCCTGTTAAATCAAACTAATAAGGTAAATAATACACTTTCCTTTAAACGTAAAATGCGTTTCATTATTTTCAGAAGAAGTTGCAAATAAATTAATGCGTCCAAATGGCCAAATGACCAAATGGCACCAAAACGTCAAATGGCACCAGCAAAAACTTGCTTTGCCAGATCGCACGCTAGCACTACCATGTTTAGCATCATATTTTGGCAAAAAAAATTCCATCAAAATATGTAGCAAGTGCTATAGAGAGTAACAAAAATCTCGTAAATGAATTTACTAATGCTTTAAACACAGTTAACGATAAATATGGTTTAACTTGTGATTCTGTAGTAGTAACTCTGTTCGAAGACGGTTTAGATTCTACAAATTTTCATTCTGAATTAAACCCAGTCGATACTAAAAAGCCGATAGTTATTGCTTTATTAGGTCACGAACGCACAGTTCAGTTTAAACATACGGATGATTCATTTTATAAAGACGGAGTTAACATGCCTTCGGGCACATCTATTGGTATTTCACCAACAACGCAGAAAGATTGGAAAATTAGAATTCCAACAGTTGTAGGAACGTTTGAGCCTACAATCTGCTCAACGTTTGGGGACAGCAAAAATGTTGCCGACCCAAAATGCGTCACCAGCGAAACACTCATCGTTGGGAGAGCGAGGAAACTTGCTCACGAGCATTTCCGCTCAACCGGGCAACAGGTGGTACAAGCAGCACCATCTAGTGTCCGAGATTGATACTAGCCACGAGTCGGAGCAGCAAGGAGAAACATCGCTCAACTCAGAGCAAACAGCGCCTAACGCTGATAATGTTCAAGTGAACAAAGTTTTAAATAAAACTAAGGTTAAATATTCACGTCCACACTTAGTGTTTGACGTTGGTAATAGGCCAGAAATCTGTTTAAGATACAGGTTCTTTACTTTCGTTAATTACGAACACAGCAGCACAACACATGTTTAATGATTTTAGAGTTAAATGCCATTTAATTCCGATGACCACACCAGTCAATTTGGTTGGGGTCGGAAATCGTCAGATTAAAACTGATAGGAAAATAGTAACAACTGTAGAAAAGTGTGAATTTTCTAGAAATCAAGAGTTTATTATCGTTCCCGATGGATCATTTGGTAACATTTCAGTACTATTAGGATACGATTTCATGTCAAATAAATCAGATTCGTTAGCATTAAATTGCCCAGATAACGTCTTAACTATAGGTGATAAAAAAAAAAAAAAAAAATGTCGTCTACACCAGCATTAGCTCATGTAGCCTATAATCAAAATAAGGAAATAATAAACAGGGAATTTTATAAACCCAATCACATTTACGTAGCATCACTCAACGTAGCTACAGATGTAGTAACCGATGATAATCCTAAATCTACATGGAATTGTACACCTAAACAACATTTAATAGATGTTACTGTATCTTTGTTAAGAGGCGAAATAATTCCATCAAATTGTGAGAGTAGAATAACGGGAAATTTACATTTTCCGTACCCAGAAATACAGACAGGAGTATTCCAACCTGAAAATGGCGAATTTCCTGTACATCTTGCTCACAGTCTTGTTAACACAACTCCCACAGGTATTATTCCAGTTATGTGTATAAATCTTAACGGATTTGACGTAGAACTAAAAGCGGGTACTATCGTAGTTACGTACACGACTGATATTATCGAGTACGAGGATGACGCTACCTTAGTTTCGTCAAATTCAAATTTGCCCACCTTAAGTCCCATTGAGAAATCCCAAACCGCAAGTCCCATCGAGGTATCTCAAAACTCAAGTCCCATCGGGACTTCTCAAAACCAATCCAAACCGAGTGAAAGCTCATCGGAGGTGCCAGTTAGTAGCCTAACTGACGCTCCCAAGCCGAAATCCAAGGCAGAGCTCGATGCGGAATGGGAAATTTTAAAACATAGATTCATGTTTCCAGATTTAAACAGGGAGGAAACGGGAGAATTTCTAGATATGCTTAAAATTCATCAAGATTCATTTTCTAAAAACGATTTTGACTTACGATGTTATGAGGGATACAAAGTTCCTATAGATACTGGCGAGTCACAACCAGTAAGTTCTAAAATGTACCGAGTTCCATTTCACCACCGTGAATTATTGGATAAGTATGTTGACAAAATGCAGAGAGTAGGAATAATTAAAGAAGGAAAATCAGGATGGTTGTCTCCTTGTCTAATGATAAAGAGAAGGCCAACTGATTATCGCGTATCGTAGATTTACGCGGCTTGAATTCTGTCGTTGAAAGTTTAAGTGTTCCAATACCCACTGTGACAGAAAGCATGGCTCACCTTAGCGGAGCTAAATATTTTACACGCTTAGACTTTAAGTTTGGATTTTATCAACTTAAATTAGCGGAATCTGCTAAACCTAAGACGTGCTTCTCTGCTAATTCTAAAACCTATTTTTTTAAACCGGCTCCCAATGGATCTTAAAACACGCGAATCAAGCACTAGAACTAGTCGCTCATTCAGGACTAATACTCAGTGTTGAAAAGCGTAAATTTGCACGTAAAAAGGTTAAATTCCTAGGCTTTGTGTTAAACGAAAACGGGATACAACCTGATAGCGATAAAACAAAGGCTATGCAACATTATCCTTCGCCTAAGACACCTAAAACAAGTCCGTTCATTTTTAGGTATGGTAAATTTCTATGGGCGACACATTCCTTCATTCGCCGAAATGTCACAGATTTTGTCTAAACTAACACGGAAAAACTGTAAATTTCTGTGGGGCGAAAATGAAGAAAGAGCATTTCAGGAACTTAAGCGAGCTATGATACAAGCTGCAACGCTTAAGCACCCAGATTTTTCTAAAGCTAAAGTTAAATGACTGATCTTTAAGTCTATAAAGGAGAAATAAATTAGCTAAATTCCAATTTTCTTTGCTATAATCAGTCATCAGAAGATCTGATCGACGCTTCTAACAAGCGAAATATCTTATAACGACTATGACGGAATTCTATACAGGATTCGACTAGCAGACCGAAATAGAGGCCGTATGCACAATCTAGCGCAGATGTGCATACCAAAATCTCTACGGAACTATTGTATCCAGTATTACCATTCCACACCTGGCGCCGGACATCGCGGAGCCACAAAAACTAGAGAAACAATATAGCTATATTGCTATTGGCCTAAAATGATGGACGATATCGCTCATTACGTTAAAACTTGTCAAGTATGTCAAGCTTACGTTAGACCTAACAAGCCACTAAAGGCTAGACTAACAGCATATCAACCCCTACAGTAACCAGGTCATTCATGGAGCTTGGATCTCATTGGACCCTTGAATAAAAGCGTTCACAGGAACGTCTACATAATGATGTTAATTGATGACTTCAGTCGTTACATAATTGCAGTCGGAATTCCCGATAAGAAAGCAGAAACGATAGCCAATAAGTTATTTTCTCACCTCATAGCCAGATTTGGAGCACCCGTGCAACTGCGCGGAAACAACGGAAGTAAAATTAACGCTATTAAGGCAAGATTGTCAATCAAATTTGTTCAATATTAAACAGATAACTTCCACTCCTAACACATCGTGGGTAGGAGGAACGGTAGAAGCCGCAAATAAAAGAATAGAAACAGTATTGCGTAAAATTTCTGCAAGTTGTCCAGAAAATTGGTGCGAGTATTTACAATTAGTTACTATAGCGCTAAATGCGTGCCCTAATTCAACTACGCTAACTAGCTCACAATATTTACATCATGGTTCAGAATTTAGATTGCCGAGTGCATTAGCTTTCGAACCACCACGAATCTGCAATGATAGTGATGACACTATAGTACGTCTAGAGAGTAGACTACAAGCAGCATTCGAAGTTGTTCGAACGAATACTTGGAAAGCAGTTAAGAGACAACAAAACTTTTATGATCGCACTGCACGTCCGTACCGCTATGGTGGATGATTACGTATTATTACGCGACTTTTACCAATTAAACAAATTTCTCAGAAATTATTACGAGCATGGACAGGTCCTTTCAGAGTAATGGAATTTGTAAATGATGTTATCGTTCGTATTGTACATTTTCTGGATCCATTAAAAGTCGTTCGCGCACATGTGAACATGTGAACAGTCTATGACCATGGTTCCTAAGAACGAATAACCAACCTGTTCCTTTTAACGGACCTACCGATTTGGATTTATCAGAACAGCTTAACGGTACCTTGACGGAAGCTGAAATAAAATTACAACAATACATAGCAAAACTTTTGCAAGATCCGACAAACCATTTATCGGAGATTCAACCACCAACGTTTACGCCTTCCGAGCCTGACGATGCAGCTAGCGGTTCAGAAACAAGCTCAACCAAGAAACGCAAATGCGTCGAGACAAAATCAGCCGCTTATTTACAAAATAAATACCGTAAAATAGATTACAAACTTAAACAAAGAATGCTTGGTTCTACGCATGGTATAATACCCGTAGCAGTAAAACTACTCCAGAAATCAGGCTGCGTCGGCAGTTGGAAGAGGCAAACGTTGAGGATGAGTAACTCTTTGTGTATACAACCATAGAGTTAGATATATTATATTGTTACACCAGAGAGGGAACATTCGCGTCAAAGCCTGTCCGTGCGTAATCCCCGCCGCCAGGAGCCAGGCCGGCGCCACCGTCGATTTGAGAAAAACTTCAATCATACTATACTATAGAGGCAGCTAGAGGTGTGCGCCTCTAACAGCCAAATCAAACGTAACTTACGCCGCCGCTGGCAGATTCGGATCCTGTCGTCGCGTTTACGTGTTAGTTAGTGTCAAAGAGCTACTAAAAGTTCAACTATAAATTCATTTATGCTTTCGAAATAACTGAATTACTTGAAACTTGAAACACAATTTGGCAAATTGGAAACATTATTCTTCATTGTGATGTGGTTCATTGTTTTACATGCTAAAAATGAAATAAAATCAAGTTGAATTATTTCATCTTGCAACAGCAAATGTGAAGTGGAACAGCAAAGCAAAGTGAGGGAGCGGGGTGGTAAGCGGAAGCCCCCCCCCCCTCGCCCAAAAAAACCTAACAAAACGAGCAGAGTGGGAACAAAAATCGCGTCGAGGCGATTGGGAAATCGGTTATTTGCTATTTTCTTCAAAACTTTAATGAAACCATACATGACGTATAGGAACGGTCATTATATCGCCCGAGGGGGGGGAGGGGGTCATGAAGTTTTTGGACCCTCTCAAGGAGAGATCGTAAATTGTTCAGATCCAGTTAAGGGGGGGGGGTCAAATACAGACTGACCAACTGGAAGAAAAAGTCATTTTCTGACCTGAAAAATGTCACTTTCAGCAGTCAAAATTTCTATAAACGCTTCACCCCCACCATCATGTCAGTGTTTCCAAGGTTTTGAAGCTATTAGTACCATTACTGCAAGTATAGTTTTTACAAAGAACTTCTTAGAAAAGCCTTGGCACCTGGTTTCTTGGCTTCTTCGGTCTTTCAGGTGCTATAACTATGTTACGGATGTGGGCCCTCAAGCAAAAACTGTGTTCATCATACTTATTGTATGAATCTCGACAAGAGATGGGTGTAAGGAACATTTTATAGAACATGTTTAAGCCAACATGTCGTTTTCGTTAAAAACGAGACACGCTGTCGGTGTGGCGAGCTATTTATTTATTTGGCTACAGCACCAATCTTGGCTACAGGAATAATCTGCAGACAGTCGCTATAGGTATATGAAAAGCGCAATTTTTTTTTGGGGGGGTGGGGTGGGGGGATACATTATTTTTGGATCTTGATTGGTGGAGGATCATCAAAAATTTGGTAGTCACAGTTTTATCCCCTCCCCCCCCTCCTCCCTCCGGCCATAAATAATAACTGGTCTCTAAAGCAAGAATAAATATACCTTAAAAATAAGGTGGTCACACGTTTTCTAGTAGGGATGCAAAGCAAGGCGTAAAATTTGAACCTCATCCCCCCCCCCCAAAAAAAAAATGTTTACGTTGCTGATATGTCAAGTGAAGTTATTCTTCGCTTTAGGTTATAACAAGTAATAAAATTCGTGTTCCGTGTCGTCTGCTTCCGTCTTCATCCTTGTTGCATCGTTTGCTTTTACTTTTCTATCAGCTCAAGATGTGTATTTCGACGAATTATTAGGAAGTTAATTTCAGCCGTTTCAAACTTGACCAAACTAAAAATGTCAGATTGCAATACCGCGACTTAGTTTAATCAAGTCGTGGTTTGCGTACCTCTTATATTGAAATTGACGCGCGCAAATACAACGAAATCGACACACGCCTTTTTCTCAATGGGGTCGCCATCTTGGAAATCCGACGCGGACAAGAAAAGCTGAAAGAGCCAACCCCCTGTATACAACGAAGAACAAAGAAACATGGCGTCACCGTGAAGGAGCGTTCACGCGCTCTGCATGCGGGGACCCCAGTGAGGAAAAATGGAAATTCCTTTTCCGAAACTAAAGCATGATTGCTAGACCAGTCACCTACGCAGTTTCGATTCTCCACAGTGCATGATACAGAACACATTCACATCGCATAAATACATGAAAATAGCTTAAGTCTATTATGTTTCAGGGTGTAATGTAAAATAACTTTTGAGACGGAAACTCGTAGCATGTTTTAGAAAAGAAAACAATACTATTATTCAAAATAAGAAAATATATACAGACAAATAATGCAAAATACAGAAAAAAACGGAACATACGTAATCACGTATAAACATGAAAATTGTTGCAACATAAAATGAAAATGAAAATATTTACAAACAAACATAGCAAATCATAAGAAAATAATTAACGTAAGGTTAATTGAAAATTAAAACTGCATTATTTACAAACATGTTACACGAAAATTTTGCAACAAATATAATAAAATAATAAAACATAGAAAATTGAAACATTGATTTACGTAAAATAATTTACAAACATAAAGACATGGAAAATCATAAGATAAGAAACTTAAAACCACATAACCATGTTGTAACCATAAGTTACAGTAGAAGGAAATTTGAAATTGTATCAAAAGGATAAAATTCAAGAAAATTGAAATTATAAAATGGTTGAAATTTAAGAAAATTGAATTTAGTAATTTTGACTAAGAAAACTGTATTCGAAAAAAAAAATATTAGTAACCAAAAACAATTTGGACGTAAAAGTAAATCTTTATGGTAAGTCTTGGTTACGAAAATATAAGTAAATTAAAATGTTGCAAAACAAAGTAAAAAAAAAAAATTAGAGAAAAAAAACATATATAGCAACAAACATTTCCAGGGTTCTGGTAAATACATGAAAAAAAAAATTTTGCAACATAAAATGAAACAATAAGCCATGATATAAAATAATAAAACATTGAAGATTGGCTATATACAAAACATAAACAGTTCCCAAAATAAAAAGTCAAAATTAGTACATATTTAAACATTGTACGATCACAAATTTAAGAAGTATAAATTTAATACTTGGTCATATTGAAATTGACGAAATGGAAAAATATAAGCTTAAAGGCGTAAGAAACTTTAAGAACAGGGAAATTTGATTTTGATTAATATTTTAAGATTGCATGTAGAAAGTTAAGAAATTAATAGGAAAATTTAATTTGGAAGAACTTTCAGAAATCTATGATCATAAAAACATGATATTTCCCTTCACCATATAGAGAAAAAAAAATAGAAATTAAAATATGTACAATATATATACCCCTGAATTCAGGGCAAGCAATGTCTTACTCGACCGCGCCGTTTATTTGTAGCGGGCAGTCGAGACACAGCAACGGCGTTAATTGCTGTCACTATCTGGATCATCTTTAAATAAAGAAAATTGAACGACAAAGATTAAAATTCAATTCATAAAATTATGAATGCATGTGAAATTGACATATAAATTGGTTCATTGTAAATATACATCTTTCGCACGTAGCGATACGTGCTGTTACCTTAATTCTCTCACATTCATAAGAACAATATGGAAGGAAATCACTGTAAAATGGTATACGGGATTAGGATGTTCAAGCATTTGAATACAGCTGGAACATATTCCTTCCCGACATAATGGTATAACACTATGATACCTTCGTGAGTGATCCAAACCCCCCCCCCCACCGCCCCCCCAGTTAAATGAACTTAATAAATAGTCCAAATTAAAATGAAATCAGTAAATATGCATTTAAGACTATAAGTTACTACCACTCTTAAATTCACCATTTAGAGTTCGAACGCGCAGCGGAAATTTAATTTTCCTACGCACAGAGAGCCTAATCTACTTTAGTGCTTAGTTCGCGCTGCCGCGCTCAATGCGACTAAAAAGCTCAAAACCAAGGATTTTGTAAATATACATTCCCAATATTTACCGGATGGTTACCGGACATTCAAAATTAATGTTTTATGCCATTTAATTTTATACGTACTAGAAACTTGTACGGTGACCCCCTTTTAATTAAAATTTTAACAATTCCCCCCCCCTTCCCCCCCCCCCCACTGAATAATTTCAGTACTTGCATTTCACTCACACTCTAGTTATTCTAGATAGTATGTTATTTTTGAAACGGAAACGGTGCCACATAAATAAATAATAGGCTATATAGGAGTTCAGTTTCATAAAATTAGTTCGGACTACCGAGCCAAAGTAAAGTTATTATACAAATAAATAATGGCAACACTACATGGCACGGATTCCCTTTCACGAACGGAAAATATAAAAAACATTTAAGGACATTCATTTCTTAAATTTAAGAAAGAAATAAAAATGAAGGTCCTAAACAGATGCTACTTTAATTATTTTAAAGGCATAAGTTACCAAACTAGTATGAAACGGAAGTTGAACGAACTGTTCATAGCTATGCTACATTGTTTAATTTTACATCCATAAGGATATGAATTAAAAGAAAAAAAAAATACTAATACTAATAGTAAGCAATATTTGCATTTCACATCCATAAAGAAATGGATCATGAAACGAAAATTGCAGTTTCATTTATTTTAAAACCAGTACGTAGAAATTCCTCTTCCAGTGCTTCAAATAAATTAGCACCACGTTGTTAATAAAACATATAAATAAATAAAAAAATTGATTTTATACCATTTCATGTACATGTAACTTACCAAAAGGCCTACAATTCATAGTGCCTATACCAAGCAAACTTGAAAATAAGTATTTTGCTTCAAAGTAACTCAGTTTTACTTTTGAGAACCATTGAATAAAAATTAAAAACACTTTAGAAAAAAAAAGTGCTTGTCGAAAACGACATATTCTCTTGCTCAAGAAGCAATAACGTATTTTCAAATGCAAATATCGCATTAGATTTTTTTTTAAGACTCATTATAGTCAATAATTAAGCTTAAATCGCATAATACTGTGATAAAGATTTCAATAAGCTTCTGGAAGTTGTTTAACAGGAAATATTTTGCATAAACAAATTTGATATCATTATTTCCATTTCCAGCATATCAAAACAGTAATATTTACTAGCCAACATGTGAATAAAATTTAAAATTGAACAGCGCATGATGGAAATTGATAGAAAATTCATTGAAATAATAAATAAGAAAATTTCTTACCGTATTGCCCATCATGGCAAACGGGACAATCGAGCCTACAAGGTCCAGGGCGACGGCACTGCTGGACGCCGCTGCCGGAGGCTCCCGCATCGATGACATCTGGGTCTTGAATATGATAGATGCGGGCGAGGTCCGGAAGCGGCGGCAAACCCTCTAGCAGGTTGTCCGCAAAGAAGTCGGAGAGATCATCCGGCAACTGGTTGTTTAGCAGGAAAGCTTCCTGCTGACGGGCGACCTCTTCATGCTGCGCTAGGCCTCGATGCAGGTTTTGCTGCATGAAGAAGGTGTTTTCGGCGTTGACCGCCCGCCAGAAATATGAAGCAAACTCTTCGGTTCCATGAGGAAACGGAGGGAAAGTTACATAACGGCAATGCAGACACCGTCTTGCCGTTATGGGGCTGCACATTAAATAGTAGAAAAAAAAAATTTGGGGAGCGAAAATGAAAGTGAACTGTCGGATTGAAGTACACAACTTCGTGTGCGGGAAAAATCACGAAATTTCCCAGGTCCAAAATATTGGGACCCAAAAACGGACATTGGCAAAACCAATGGGTGCAAAGTTCAGGCTTGACGTCACGAAAAGGGGCCGTCTCTTTTCCTGGGGACCTAGCTCACCCCCTCTGCTCACATAGTGACCATTAACTATTGTTTACATGGCCTCGACCAGGCCGCATTTTTGAGGTCAGATCAAGCCAGCATGGCCCAGAGCCGTGCCCCAACCCTTTCAACCCACCGACCACTTTCGTTTATTGCCCAAACCCCTACCTCAGTAGAGAGAGTGACCATGCTCAATTGCACTCATCTGCAAGTGATAAGGGATGGTCGAAGTAGGTCAAGATGGCTCACCCTTGACCATGACAACAGTTGCTACCCACCCAAGAAGCTAAACTTAGCAAACTCACTGTATAGTGGGGAAACTCAGAAATACTCTTTTGAAAATACAGAAAAATCTGAAACATTATTTCAATGAAATAAAATCATTTAATTCATGTATAAGGTCACAAATATGTACAAAAATGTGAATAATCGTGATATGTTTTCAGATAACCTGAAATATGAGTGAATGTAACATAACTAATGTAGTCCAAATTCATGTATTTTCAGAAAATTGTGTAACATACAGTGAATTGTGGAAAACTGTCAGGATGGCAGATAAATGGAGAAAAGAGGCTGAATCATAGAACAGGGATCATTCCATCATGATCCAGGACTAATGAATAAAAAGATAAGTGATTCCTAGCCTCGTGGTGAAAACATCTGTGTAAATTATACACCCCACCCCTCCTTGCCAGGACACTTATAACTTAGTTGACACTTCCTATGCAAACTTAACAATGTGGAATCGTTAAGTTAATTGGGAAACTCATATTAACTTGTAACTTGGAAATCATTCCTCTTACTTATTGTAAAACGCAGTTAACTTGGTAATCCTTCCTCTTACTTAAGTGTAAAACGCAGTTAACTTGGAAAACCTTCCTCTTACTTATTGTAAAACGCAGTTAACTTGGAAAACATTCCTCTTACTCATTGTAAAACGCAATTGACTTGGAAATCATTCTAGTTACCCATGGTAACAATCATTAACGAAGAAAAAAAAACCATTGCTGTTACCCATGGTGCAGCTTGTTACTTTGGAAAATATTCCTGTTACCCATGGTAAAGTCATTAATTTGGGAAAACATTCCTTTTACAAATTGTAAAATTGATAACGTGTAAACACACTGTTGATACCTATGGTAAAGCACACTTAACGTTAATTACGTAAAATGATTCGCTATGTGAATCCAATTTGTTTAAAGGTGAGGTACGCGTAATACCTGGAACGCCAGACGTAAGTTCAATATAATGGTAACACTAAGTTTCAAAGTACCTCACACGTAAATCCTTAAGGAACAGATTACACACTTTTGAAGGTTTTGTGAGTGGCAGGTCATGCTCACATGTAAGTTATGAA
>JAHWFP010254981.1:4246-16577 GCA_023313725.1 Lithobius niger
AACGAAACAACCGAGGGGGGAAAAGAGAGAGGGAAGGAATTTCTTTTAAAATTTCTTTATATTGTTCTGTGGAGGGGGGGTGTAAAGATGGCATGAGTTAAGCAGAAAGGATTAAGCGTGGGGGGGGGGGGGGTAAGTAGTCCTGAGGGTACGTGGAGATGTGGCAGACAGACACGTTTTTAAGTTTATTATAAAGGACCTTTTTCTGCTTGAATAGAAAACCTGGAACGTGAGTAGAAAAGAATTTAACCCAATCTTGGAGGTAGGAGTGAACTGAAATCTGGAAATTAAACAACAAGTCTTTGTGCAGAAGGACAAGAAAGCATTCCAATTGTAAAAATTAGTTTCGTTAAAAAGAGGAGTAAAGTGAAATGCGTCAGTCTGATATCCAGTAGAGAGAGAGTGTGTTGGGCACTAGATGTAGCATGAGCGTTAATATCACGAATATGTTAATCGTTCAGACGCTCTATTCCACGCTCCGTGCATCCCAACTAAAGCTTGGGGCACTCAGCGCATGGCAGGGCGTACACAAAATGGTCAGGGAAGAGTTTAGAGACACGGATTTGCAGTTTAGTATGGATTTGTTTCAGGTGAGGGGTAAGGGTAGGAATGAACCCAACATCAAATTCGTCAAAATACTGCAAGTCCATGAGACAGGAAAGAGTGTGGGAGAAATATGGAACGGGCACGAGTATCAGAACAGGAAACCATGAGGAAAGAAATTAATTAGTCGACAATAAAAAAATTGTACAAACTCTGCCAAAGAAACCTTAACCAGAAAAATTGTATTTCATTCCGTACTCTCCAGGTGCCACTGGATGGTTCTACTTTAGTCGCCTCTGCAAATCCTATTTTAAAACGCCTCACCACGCCAAGCATTACAGTTGTCCATATGGAGGCCTCAACAAAACTAAAGTAACGTTCTTTATCGAATTCCCAGTGGGGAACCAACCTACAAACGGAACCACAATTAAGGGAGTGGGTGCAAAGAGCGCAAGACACCCGGAACCAGCACGCAAGCGGACCCTAAATTCAAAGCAGGAAGCCCAAAATGTTACATGTTACTATTATAAAATAGGTAAATACCTCATGGGGACCAAAATTATTTAGTCTTTTGAGGCCCTCCATTTTCTAGTCCGGCACTCCCCGCAAGGCATCTTGTATAGGAATGACGAAGCAAGCGGGGGGGGGGGTGAGGATGACTTGTAATGGCGCGTCGACAGCAAGGTCATTAGCACCAATCTCAGACACAGTGCAGGTTTAAGCAAATCAATGGTTTAAAGGTAAATTCCTCCCAGCGCCATTTTTCTCGATCCTCCACATCAAGTACGGCCCTAAACTTCTATTTACTTACTGTTAGTCATTCCCTTGCTACAAATCCGTTTTAAAATGTGGCGTCTAGGAGATTTTGTCTTGAATATTGGGATCTATATTTATTAGCATCCTACGATTAATGATCCTTTGCACGGTTACAATAACCTTGACGTTTCAACTGTGTGTGCAGTACTGATTTTTAATCACTTGCTAATCATTGCCACGAGACCAAAATCTAAAAGACTAATTCGTTAAAAATTAAAATTATTTATGCCAATAGATCGCCGAAGAAAAATTATAAGGTACTAACCTAAAAAACTATAAAGTGTGATTTTTTAAACTACGAAAATCAGTCCGGTTTCTGACGACACAATTAACACGTTCATGCTAGTATGAGGAATACAGCTGCTATCTCAGTTGATCTTGGCGATGGTAACATGCGCAGTGACGATCTGCACGTGGCTGTTATAAAGCAGGCGGGAGGTACCTTTAATAAGAGTTTATCATCTCACAAATCAAATCTTAAATATAATGACAAAACTAACTCTCCAGTGTAGCACCGGTTAGCGACAGGGCACACCACGATTGGAAAAAAACCTGAGTTTTTATCAAAAAATACATTGCCAATCCAGAATTAATTTAGAAACTGTTTGCATCCTTATTCAGTGCCCACCGCTCCATAATCACCTTTTGCCGGTAAATAAACAATTTCCATGTTCCACAAATTGGGAAACACAAGTTTTTCCTACTAGCGTCCTTCTCTTAAATAACTGAACCTATAAACCACTCCTATAGAGAGCTTACGACCTGCCTTGCAGGGAGTTTGTCCGAGTCCCTATAGTGAAGTTCTGCCCTGAATTAGAATCTTTTTATCGTTAAAATTTTTTTTTCAACTAGTAGTTTAGTTGTAGATTTTTGGGCTACACCCAAAGTTTTTTATTTATTATTATTATGTATCGACTTTAGCTGCTTTGGGTAAAATTTCTTGCTTGATAACGATTCGTAGTCCTACCCGAAACGTCGCAGTTCAGTCTAGTTTCATGTGCACCTTTTTGGCTCCGTATTACTTCATTAAGGAAGAAACACAAGCATTTCAATATGGATCGCTGCCCTGAAGCAAATTGCAACCACTGATGGATAAAAACCTTTTCTAACTGTGGAGTTATTTCGTTCTGCTCTTCATTGCTAGGAGTAATTACTAGCGCAGCGGAATTGGCTTAGGCCTACATGCGATAAAATAATTTCGCTAGCCTTTCTGATGGAGTTGAACCAGAGATGTACGAAACGAGTTGAAAGGATTGGAGCAGCCAGTGAACTTCAATAGGGTTTTTTATTCTAAGGTCCCAGGTCAGCCAGACATGGTAAGGTACTACGTTTCACCCTCAGTCGACAACATAATAACAGACTGGTGCAACAATAACAACAATGGCCATCCGTGGTTAATACACGCACATGCCGTCTCGTAAGGTTTGGCTTAGGTTTCCCATGTTAAAGACGAACTTTGGATGCTTGATCTCCGCCGTCTTTCAATAATTCCATTCAAATTTGTTATTTATACTTTGTCAGACTTGGTAAGTTGGGTGTGTGTTAAATGCTACCTAGAACTTTTACCTTTTGGGTAGGCTAATGGCTTAGTGATCGAGCATTAGCCTTGGTCTCAAAGATCGAGTTTACATCAGCCAGCCTGATAAGTCCAAAAGGCAACGTAGACAGTTTTACATCTGTATGTATTTACCACTAATCCAGCTGATTTGACTTTCCATCCTATTTATTCTCGCTTACACGCTTTATTGTTTACTAGTATCGTACCCGGCTTCGCCCGGGGATTTGTTTGACCCGTGGTTGTTTCCCAGTATTTGCTCGGTGCTGCCTGATCGTTCATTGCAACAGTCAATTTTTCTTTGTGTAAAACTCCCCCTTTCCGTCAGTCCTCTCTCTCTCTGCAAAGCATTATCGTAATCAAATAGTGGCTGTAACATAAGCACTGCCGCACCAACGGGCATTCCCCGTCCAGGCCCCTCCCCACTCTCGGTAGCGTGCGAAAAATAACTCTCCTTCGTACATGACGTCATTTCGGACATGCCTTTGCGGTGACCACGCAGAGCAAATTGTTAGTCGAGGCAACAATGTGCCAATTTTCACTTCTTTTCAGGGCAACAACGTCCCAGTTTCAACTTCAAGCCGAAGAATTGACACACTCGCACGTTTTCATTGTTCCCCTTCCGGGGGTCGTTGCGATTGCTTTATTTCTGCTATGAGACTTTGGTTTATAACGTAAGATTCCTTTCCTTTCACTTGGAATGAAGTGAGCAGCAACAAGCACCCGTCCAGTGGCGATGGGAAGTGTTTGGATGTATGTATTTGTGTGTGTGTTAGCGGTAGAGCGTCGGCCTTTGGTCTTTGGTTTTTACCTTTTCTTTCACTTGGTGTGAGGTGTGCGGCAACAAACCTAACCTCCATTGCCGAGGTTTACAATTATATTTGTGTATGGATATTTCCTTTTGTCCGTGGTAGTATGGCTTAGAGGTTGAGCTTTGGCCTAAGGGTTCAATTTCCGCAGATTCAGTACAACATTTCAGTCCCAAAGACAACAGAAATAGATTTGCACCTGTATTTACTAATCACTATTATAATCAAGCTGATTTTGGTTTCCGTCCAGTTTATTCTTGATTTTACGCATTGTTGTGTGTTCCTTTCGTTTCACTTGGTACAAGGTGCGCAGTAACAATCACCCCTTCACTGGCGAATCGGCCTTTGCTTTCAAATTTCAATGGTTCAATTTCCACCCAAGCAGTCTGACAGTTTTACACGTATTAGTGCGTCACTCATGCCTTTCTGTTCCTTTAGAGCATCAGATTTTTTTTATGGCTTACATCCGTATTTTATACGCTTAAGCGTATTTTTTTAAATACTTATCAGATTTTTTTCTTGAAGATATTTCAGGTAAATAACAAAATTAGAATTTCGATATCAGGTAATCGCGATGTGAGATAATAGAGATGCAGGCTTTTTGAGAGAAATCAGTCACAGCAAAGTGGCCTTGCAAAGACGTTGCGTTAAAAATTGGTTTATTGGTTCAATCTCTAGGTGACAGCAGAATTTTCCCAAGAAGAAGAACAACAACAACGAGAATATTGTAGTCACGTTAAAATAGAGCTCAAAAGGACATAGGCCTTGTTCATATCTTTTCAGCATCAAAAATGGAAAATCGGTTCACTGGTTCAATCTTCAACTGAGAACAATATTTCTCCAACAACACCAAGAAGAACAAATGAACATTTTAGTCACATTAAAATAGCGTTCAAAAGACCTTTGGCCTTCCTAATACCTACATTTGAGGTATAAAAATTTAAAATCGGTTCATTGGTTTGATCTGTAAGACAGAGTAAAGTTTTCACAACAAAAAAAAGAAGCAAACATTGTCGCCACATTAAAGTTGTGTTCAAAAGGCCCTAGGCCTTGTTCGTACCTGCATTTTATGTTACAAAACTTGAAAATCAGTTGAATAGTTTGATCTGCAGGTGAGGGCAAAACGTCCACACAATAATATAACCAACAACAACAACAATTACAACAACAACAAGACATGGCTATGCTGTTAAGGCCAAAAGGCCAAAAGGCCAAAAGGCTATGCTGTTAAGTTCATGCTGAGGCTTACATAAGTTAACGGAATTTTGTATGTTCATGCTTCAAAGTTTTGGTTGATGCGTCAAAACATTGGTTGAAATTAACTGTAGAGAAGGATGGTCGTAATTTTTTTTCTTTTCAAATCGTGTGGTGGGGCCTTGGAATAACCTACTCGACGAGTTTATGAATGTTCAGAATGCAAACCGGTTTTGCAGCAAACTCCGGAATTATAGTTAGGCAGGGTTTTGCGTTGTTTTAAGTGGTAAGGTGTATCACACATGTTTTCGTATTGCGTTAGACTTAGTACTACACGGTTAACATTGACTTGATATACAGGGTGAGTTAAAAGTAGAGTTTATAGCCACTTTATCCACCAAACAACCATCGAACGTTGGTCACCACGAAGGGAGCCACATATTAAGATCATTATGGGGTGCCCCTGACCCTACCCACCCCTTAAATAAATTTTTTACTTACGGTTCCTTTAGAAATAGGACATTGGTCCCAATGTGAGATATGTGCGGGCAGTTAATTCATGGTGAATGCAGCAAACAGCATATAAATCAGTCTACAATGGCATGAGTTATGACCGAAACACGTTAGTGCAAATGTTGTCTTCAGTGCATAAAATATACCCTGAGCCTTTGTGTGATTGGTTGATTGCGTGCAATAATTTCAGTAGGGATCGCAAAACGAAACGATTTTGATAAAGTGTGCGGCTATGACAAGCTTGTGCACATGTTTGTTGCACATGTACCTGCTGGCATTCGGCCTAAAGGAACCGGAAGTGTAAAATTTATTTATGGGGGAAGGATGGGGATCAACCATGTTTGTTCTCAATACATAGTCCCATTGTGTCCAAGAAAGGACTTCTTTCTTGCTCACTAATTTCGGGAAGGGAGGCACCATCACTAGCTGACGTAGAGAGTACGTTTCTATAGCAGACAGCACATTTATTGAAATATTTGTTTGAACCTTGACAGGCGCTTCAAGGTCGAACATCAGTTTGTTAACATGTGCTTCAAATACCTGCACAAACATGTGCTTCAAATACCTGCACAAACATGTGCTAGCCGAACCCTTATCAATTTCGTTACGTTTGCTATTCCCTACTGCACTTTATGACATACAATCAACCATTTCACAAAACTACTCAGGGTATTGTTTTATGCGCGGAAGCCAACATTTGCACTAATGTGTTTTGGTCATACCTCATGCTATTGTTCACCGATTTACATGCTGTTTTCTGCATTCACCATGAAATAACTGCCCGCACATATCTCAAATTAGGACCAATGCACTATTCCCAAAGGAACCGGAAGTAGAAAATTTATTTAAGGGGGGCAGGGTCGGGGGCACCCCTTAATGATTTTAATATGTGGCCCCCATGCCAAACCATGCAGCTATAAACTCTACTGGGTCGATACTTTTAACTCACCCCATGAAGAAATGAAAATGAAAAAAAAATGAAGAAATAAAAGAAAAAATAACCCAAACAAACACTGAAAAACGGTCAAGTGCCCACTGATTATTAACTCAAGTATAAAAAAAAATTTGATTAAAACATGATTAAAACGTTTGGGTAGAAATCGTTTTTCGACTGGCTATTCTGCAAACAACAAAAGAGGCAAATGTGGATGTTTACTAAGAGATCACCATCACCAGAATTTTTGAAATAAACTAACTCTGAACATGCTGGCTGCACTGTAGTGAAGCCAACTGCCGAGAAGTTGGCTTCACTACAGTGCAGCCAAAATGTTCAGAGTTAGCTTTTAAACATCATCGTAACTATTTTATTTATTATCCGATTTTGAACCTTTTTTTTTTTTTTTGGTTGGTCATATTGTCTCTTTGCGTCTAACTTTTTAATTTACTTTTTTTGCCGTATCGTATCTCGTTTGGAAGATAGCAAGAGGATGACCTTGAAATATCAATTCAAGGAAATTACTTTTTTCTCGTGTAAACGTCCCCATCCCACCCAACATTTCATTTCTATCATTATTATTCTATCATTAGCCATTCACAGGATATCGGCTCGTAACACTTTCGTTGCCTCACCCTGTATAGTAATTTCTTATGGAATTTAAGTATCAAGAAGGAAAGTATATGTAAGTTTTAACATTGCAATAAGAGCCTTCTAATTTGGGAAAGGTGTAAATTGCAATTGGTCTTTTTTTGTTTTGGAGGGGGAGATGTTAATGATTCCTTTTATGATTCCAGTTTACTCAGATGTACGTAGGAAACCACAGCGGCTTGTCATCCGTCGTTTGTGCATCGCATGGCTACAGAGCATTACACATTCAGGGTGGTCCACAAAAAAACTGACGACCCAAAATTTTCTAAGTCTAACTTTTCTAGTTAGCGGTTCTCAGAACCAGGAAAGAACAGAAATCTACCCGTTTCATTAGTTTGAGTGCCGTCCTTTCCTGATTCTGAGGGGTGCTAAGTAGAAAAGTGAGACTTGGAGAAAAATTTTGGGTCGTCAGTTTCTTGTGGACCACCCTGTAATCAAAGGGGTGAAACCAGCCAGAAGTCATATCGTACAACAATCCGTTTTTTTTTAAATAATCACTGGAACTCACACTGAACGTCTTTATTGTTATTGTGTGCGCGGTGTATCTTGAGTCCTGCAAGTATTTTGTGAGCGGCTACGTCTTCCTGGATGTGGTAGCTTTAATCGATGGCCGCCATTGTTTTTGTAACCATCTTGGATATCAACAAGGCACTTTGCTACTGAAAACGTACAATCGATTGTCAGTGTTCGTTCTGCGGAGAACTCAAGATAGGCCGCTGACACTATAACTATCTTGTCTCACGTTCTAACTCATTATTTGTGCCACTAGGTTGTTAAGAGCTATCTGAGAAGCTTTTCAGTTTTTGCAGTCCCAGTCAACTTCCGGAAATGGCCGGGGCTTTTACCTCGCTATTAAAACGCTTCTCAGGTCCCTCGGTACAACGTAAGACTACAAATAAAGACTTCGAACGTGTAGCAAGTTATCAATAAAGACGTGCAGTGCGAGTTCCATTGATGGTAATAGCGTGTAAGTGTAAAATTTAATAACGCTCAATTGTTCTACGATATGTCGACTTCCGGCTGGTTTCATCTCTTATTATATGTCTACACTGTATCCATGATACGTGAGAGCGAAGGACGACTAGCCCTGTGTAGGAAACAATGCAAAAATGTCATGACCTTGAAGACACATACCAAGCCGTCGTTTTGGTTAAACTCTGTACGATTTTAAAAACTTAAAATTAAATCTCATGCCTTGATTGCTTCCACAATGACTGGGAAGTTACGCCAAAAAGACTTTCCTTAAAATTAGCTATTTTAAAATTACCTAACCGTTTCAGTTTGAACAAAGTCAAACTGTTATATCACTGAGAACTAACTAGCAACAAGATGCACCCCAGCACCAGCACAAGCAAGTCATAATAAAACCACCAGTCCTGAAGTGATCAAACCAACAATACTTGATATTATTTTTTTTTAAATAAAAATTGTGTGACGGAGAAGATTCTAAAACAAATCTCAGAAAAAAAATAATCTCAAGTGTAAAGACTCTTGATCATTGCTGAACTAGTGGTTTTATTATCATCATTGTGCTTGTGCTGGTGCACCTTGTAGGTAGTAAATCGCAATTGTGTATCGTAGTTGCTTATAGTTCCATGAAGAAGGGGTAACTAGGCCTAATTTTGGAGTTAACTAATTTTAGGAAATTTAAAAAAAATTTATATTGCATATTCTTACATATGGTTTGTATTTTAGCTTCGAGAAAGCTATGATATTAAAGCGAAAGTTGTACCAGGGCTTGTCTTTAACCGACTCTCCCAACGAACTAGGAATATCTCCTTAATTCGCGTTTTCGTTTCCATTCACTTCTTTCCTTCAATCGCTTTTTCCCTTCAATATCTCTCTGCATGATTGATTAGGCCACAGCCTTGACAGAGGCTCCAATATGACAAATGTTCAGCCGTTTTAGATACGAACTGCACTTGTACATTACATCGAATTCCATAACGGAAAGAAAATATAGCGAGCAGCAACTGGCATTTTGATGTCCCGCTGATACCTACGGTATTTATGTCAGAAATGCGTGGTTTGCGTGACTAGACGTGAAACTGTGTGCAACTTTAGAAGGTTGACAATGGTACGTTTTCCTTAATAATGCTGCATTCGACGATGAGCGTGCAATAAACCAGTATACGATTGCATTCTCGATTTTCCATGAATCTGTTTGTTAAACGTTGCGTACAACTTCAAGTTAAAGTTGTAAAAATTTAATTATATTACCTTACCATGGTGGTCCATAAAAATAGCCATCTGCAGTCAATATGTGTCTACCCGCGGTCACAGGTAGAAACCTGCGGTACAGCCAGCAAAAACAAGTCTGAGTAAACATTTTTTTTTCTGTACGGGTTGTTAGTGTATGGAATGCATTCTCACCATTGACGGTTGACCAACATACGGTACAGGGATTTAGACGTTTGTTGGACAAGGAAATCTTCAGCTTTTCGTCAAACGGAGTTATTAATTTCGGAAAAATAGTAATTACCCATTTTTTTGGCTCTTGTAGAATCAATTTTTTATGGGGCGTGGGATAATCGTCTAACTGGAATATCGCATAATTGGAATCACGTATACCGTATAACAGTATAACGGAAAGTCGTCTAACAGGAAATTCGTATAATGGAAAATCGTCTATCTGGATATTCGTATAATGGAAAATCGTCTAATGTCCCTGCCTCGCTCGCGCTGCCGCGCTCGCTGCGGCTATACATACAACATCAGAAACGCAGTTAGACATTTATCCAGTTAGACGTTTATCCATTATACAATTATCCATTATACGATATTCCGTTTAGATGATTTTCCATTAGACGATATTTCGTTTGGACGATTTTCCAATTAGACGTTCGTCCGACGCCCCCTCCCCTTTTTTTTTTATCACAGGCTCGGTATAAGCGGCTCAACACCCTTTCGTACCCCTCCAATCCCTCCTGTGGAAGAACACACTTAATATAAGGGATAAAATTTATGATTTTATGACTTCATCAGTAGCTAGCTAAAATCCAATAAAAGCCAATCAAATTCTTAACCGGTCAATAAAATATTTACAAAATTAATCCGTGGTGTTATTAAATGTTTTGTTGGTTGTTCGGGTGTTTATTGTCTTTTCTTGGGATTTACGTATGGTACACATGAAGTTTATTTAAATAGAGGTTAAAATTTGTACCTGTTACAAAAGACTGAATGACTGCGGGAGGGCTGATGACGACTGAACTTTATATTTGATCAACTTGGTGTCCGAATTAGAATAATACAATATAATATGTGGTAGTGGTCGGGAGTCGTAATGTTCTGTTAGGTTCTTATATGCTGGAAATCTGGTAGCGGCCATTTTGGCTCTGGTAGCGCTTCCTTCAATTGCGAAATTTGTCAGGTTCTCTCATGGATTTAGTTTTTGCTTTTGATATCACTGTTATTTTCTTTTTTATATCACGGCTGTGACGTCACGCTAACCTAATGCCACGATAAATTTCCGTAGGTTGAATCTCGTTAACCGTGACCGGAAGTGTACGTCATTGCAAAAAGTGTGGGTTATCAAGTTACCCCACACTTTGCCGATAACCCAAACTTTTGACACTTATGGATCACGCGACTGGGAACGCACACACCTACAACCAAATACAGCGTGCAAAAAACGTAACGCAATAAAAACGTACAAAAGGAATTACTTAAAACGAATAAAGTACTATCCCCGCAAACTCTCACATGTCTGGCCCATAACTAAGCTTATCCACTCCGCGTAACATCATCCTCACTCCCTCCACAAACTGAAATGGAATGACCTTCATTCATACCGATACCCTATTACCGTATTTTTTAAAACAATTCTCAAACTATACACGCCAAAATGAATTACATACCTTCCTAGAACGTCCCAGCAATGTCACTTTATCCCGGATGTCTCACATATCGAATTATTCGCTCCAAACAGCTTCGATAAACACGAGCGAGCTTCAAACGTAAAACCAGCTTACTAATCGACGCTTTTGTCTAACTCCCCCCCCCCCTCCCTCCACAAAGTTGAGGCAAAAGACTCGTTCGTCTATCACACACTTCCTTCTCCACAAACTAATGGTATGACCTTCATTCGTATCGAGAATACTGATGATTAACGTTTCCTTGAAGCAATTTTCACAAAACACAAACACGTTTTAATTAAGTATGAGTTAGCTTGACGTCCCAACAGTGATATAAATCATTTATTGGTGACAAACTCACGGTTATCGATTTTTAACCCACGGCTGCAAGGATTTGCCCGGCTCGACTATGCAAATCCTCACAGTCGTGGTTAAAAATCGATAACCATGAGTTTGTCACCAATGACTATTACTAAATTGGTTTACTGGCCGAGTTGCTTGCTTCCCTCACTCAGTCGGTATGACCTCGTTTCCAACCGAAGATTTTGGTTGTTACGTTAGCAAATTGTTTATAAACGTTGGGGCACCATAAAATCAGGCTGAATTCACTCGTTAATAACAATGCCAGTATTCTGCATTCTGTAGTTGGTTGTACTGAAGCGAGCCAATAAGATTTTGATCTGACGCAGTGTTTCCCATTATTTTATGCTTTCATAATTTTTCAGTGATATATTTGATGACAAATGCTGATTTCGGCTCATTTCTTTCCCTCGACCAGGACATCCCGTGACTAATTGTAATTTGTGTAGATTCCGTTTTTTTTCCTCTTCGGTAAATGTAGTCCCACTCAACAGCCTGTAATCTTGGGTTTTGGGAACTGCTGTTTGTAACTTATTGCGTTTTAAGTCTCTATTGCCGACAGCGTGGAAGCAAATAAATGTACCAGAACTTCCAACGACACTGGACTACACCAGTGAACCGTTTCACTGCGTAATTGGTTCGGTATTTCTGCACCCATCGAAAGTTGCCCTCATGGCGATATACATTCGTTACGAAACATGGCAGCCTTTGGTCACAAAGTTCTAAGGCCTGACCAAGCTAGAAAACCCTTCTTTGAACAAGCACTTCTCACACAATAATTAGCCCCGAAATCATGAAGGACAAATGAGCCAGCTATTGTAGCAAGTTGATACGACATTTCACTGCTTATAGAACAAGAAAAAAGGAGCTCCTTCCATGTTCCGGGGCGGTTCCCTACTTCGTTGGAGGTCAAAATCCCCCCCCCCCGCCTCCACCTTACCCTCTTCCCCCGCCAGGAAAATGAAAATAGAATTGCACACCAATAGTAAAAATTTCCATTTTATTTATTTTTTTTGGTCCATTTCTTCGGCTTCTAGAAAACCCCATTTTGAACCAGTACTTCTCACACAATAATTAGCCTCGAAATCATGAAGGACAACAA
>JAHWFP010254985.1:0-19175 GCA_023313725.1 Lithobius niger
TCAGGACCATTGCACTGTGATGGTGGTCGGCGCTAATGACCAGCTAAGTGTCCACGCGCCGTTAAACACCAATGCCGCTCAATATCGTTTGCTTTGCTCACTGTATTGACGTTGATCCACGCTTCATATAGTTCAGTTTATTTCTTTCTGATAGCTTGACTGATCGAACTTTGACGTCATGAACATTTTTTCAGAGCAGTTTTTTCGCGTATTTGAGGCTCAAAAATCAAGATACAGCAATGAAAATAGGCCTACTCGAAGAGTAATTTAATTATCTTTCATTTTCGGTACTCTCACGTTTTTAGGTGCCTTAGTTCAAGAGGAGTAGAAGTACACGCACGCACGCTTTACGCTTAACGCACATCGTACGTGATTAATGATATAGATATACACCACTGCTTTGAAAAGTGCACGTTCTACATCAATTGTTTACGTTTCCAAGCACGCACCCGTCAGCTTGCCTTGTACGGTCGGGTACGCACCTATCACTGCACCTGAACACTACGGTGAGGAAGCATGTTGCTGGGGCGGATGGCCTAGAATAATTGTGGCACACGGAGTAGCACGGTTTACGAACGGACGTATATGTACAGATACCCGTGCAGCCAGACAGCATTAAGATTAAGATAGAACACCTACTATTAATATACATCGTTCGCGTGGAGTACAGAACACCAACTTAGTATGTCAAAGTAGTAGGAATTAGAAAACAAAGACGAACCCGATTGACGTCGAAGGTAAGGTTTAACTGATCCGAAGTCAAAACAGCAAAGGAACACAAATAAACTTTCCTGTAAGTTTCCAGATACCGCGCATGCTGTAGTGCTTAGTCCACGTGAAATTTACTGCTGTATTCAACTATTATACACGTAAACAAAATTAAGAACAATAAAGACAAATTTATTATAAGAATAATATATATGTTACAAACTCTTATACTTTCCGGGCTAGATGTTTCAGCATTCGTCGATCAAGGCGTCTGTCTCCTTTCCGTTCAACGCCCTGTTGATGATACACACACACCACCTTTCAAGGTTTTCTGGTACTTTTCCACGCTTCAAATTTCATTTTTATTGTCAACAACATTTCCAGGTTTTCAAGGACTCGTACAAACCCTGAACTACCTAATCTGTAAGATTGTACTACGCACCGTGCACTATAAAACGATTAGTTTTTAACGTTTTTTCAGCGGGGTCGTTCAGCCAAGTAGAATGCAACAATCATTAATTGACCGATCGTGTACTAAAGCAAAACGGTAAAAATATTTGAATACAGCAGTAAGGTTTTACGTGGACTAAACAGTACAGCAACACTGGTATATATGAAACCTTACAGGAAAGTTTATATGTTTTCCTTTGAGTTTGGACTTCGGATCAGTTAAACCTTACCGTAAGCATCAAACGAGTTCGCTTTGGTTTTCTAATGTTTATGTTTTTAACAATACAACTCTGTACCACGCGCCATGGCTGTTTGCTGTGACGTGCATATCACGTGACTGGGCTAGTCCAATCAGACGGCCTAACAGCCGTTGTTCTCGTTCGTCATTGGCTAACTCACTGTGACGTCACGGCAAACAGCCATTGCGCATGGTTTAATATGAAACGAGAAACCAGGGTGGCCAAATCAATACTAAGACTTTTCCCCGATTTTTTTTTTTGGGGGGGGGGGCTCGAAGGAAAGTGCAGTACAGGACTAACATTTTTTTTCACATTTCCACTGCCCTAACTGGTACTGGTAAAGAGCTGGAAAAAGCCACAATCTGAACATAACTAAAAACTCTCTTAACACGCTACGTCCCACATTACTAAGGCCTAAGGAGTTTTCGCTTTTCAGACATGAAACAAAAAGGAATAAAGTTTTAACTGAAATAAAGTGAAGATTTTAGAAGTAAAAAATTAAATCCGAATTACCTATTCTTTATATGTGAAACATTTTCCGGAAAATGTACAAATTCCCTGATTTTCGGTAAATATTTTTCAAATTCCCTGATTTTTTCCTGAATTTTCCAGACTTGGTAAATTCCCTGAAATTTCCTTGGTAAATTCCAGGTTGAAAGCCACCCTGGAAACACTTTTAGCCAACGTACTTTGGCGCCACCAAGGGGCAGTCTGCCGAAGCATCCATTACGCAACCTGACTGTATTATTTTGCCCCTTCTTAAAGAGCGTCATTATTCCCATTCATTTTAATGATACTTTTATAGTTGTTTCCAACAGCAATCAAGGGGGGACTGCATTAAAAAAGCATAACGAAAAAACTTGTTTTTATTTCGACAGGGAAAAGAGACTGGGGGGGGGGGGGGGGTGGAGGTAGGAGGAGGAAACTTGATGAGCAGATCGTTGCTGCGTCAACAGACTTCGTGGGTAGTGCCCCAGGCCGTAACAGCTTTTATTTAATCCCCTCTTTGCGTTTCTGGGGGACCTGAAACGTAGCGAAATATTTGCACGGAGATGCGAACTCGGACTGAATTCAATAATTTTAATCCGCACGTTCACGTACAATTAACGTCAGCATTAATAATTCAGACTCATTTATATTATTCCTGTTTTTTTTTTAATCTGTTTGTGTTTTTCGTTTTTTTTAAAAAAAACGTGCCGCGTAGCTACTTTCGGGGATAGCTAGATATACATGTAAAAAAAAAAAAGAGAAATGGAGCGCAAATAAATTTCGCAAATGGATGGGGGGATTAAATTTTTAATACCGACCGTATTATAACCGACGACGAATGTTTGTGATCTTCCTTTTTTTTTTTCTTCACCTTTTTCGTTTATTCTTGTCTCCCGCTTTTTTTGGGGGGGGGGGGGGGTTTGCATTTGCGTCACTGCCACAAAACTAAAAGAATAATTTTTAAAACACACAAAAAAAAAAGTACACCAAAATTGTTTTTCAACTAAAAACTGTACCACACTGCAACCGAAGACGAAAAATGATGAGTTCGTGAGAAAATAAAAATAAGACGAGTTGTTAAGAATAAAATAGCCTCGACGAAGTTTTTTAACTTTTTTTTACGAACCGCAACAGAAATGAAATCCGTGTGTTTTTAAACTGGGATTTTTAATTGCTCGCACGTGTTACTACAAACACACACACACACAAAAAAAGTCCAGTATGCTTTTGTGCAGCGATCACCCGCACCACCCCCTCCCCTCCATTAAAAAAAGTTTAATGGCATTTTAAATTAAATTTATGGTCAGGCGAGAACGTGGGAGTAGTTCTTTCAAAGTTGATTTAAGAGACTTTACAGCAAATTATCGCCTAGGAAAATAATACAAGAAGTACACGAAATCATCGTTAAAACGAACATTTAGAAAAAATTGAAAGGGGAGGGAAATAACGTAAAAAGGAACACATGTTTGCTGCAAAAACAACACTCAAGCAGATGCGAGCAAGTAAATTTACGAATTTGCGGCCTATTTCCCATGTTTCGGTCTATCCCTAGTTTTCACGGATACCACGCGCCATGGCTGTTTGCTGTGACGTGCATATCACGTGACTGGGCTTGACCAATCAGACGGCCAAACAGCCGTTGTTCTCGTTCGTCATTGGCTAACTCATGGTGACGTCACGGCAAACAGCCATTGCGCATGGTTTAAACCTCCAAAGAAAGGTTTCAACTGATTGTAAAGGGGTTTTCCGGGAAAGTACTAAGCTTAATTCCTATACAGGATGATCAGTTAAGTAGTGACCCAGCATGACATCTACGGTACTACTGAACAATACGTTATGAGACCTGGGGATGTGATGAGGCAAAGAGGGGCCATTGATTCGAAAAGAAATGGATGACCTTGCCAAATGTTATCAAGGTCATTCAACTGCTAACTTCTTAAACATGCATCACACACCATGAGTATAAATTAGGAATATGTAGGGAACAAAGAGACATTACCAATGCAAAAAAAAAAAAAAACATAACAGAAATCGGACCAGATTTGCAGGACCTATATAACGTACGCAAAATGAAAGTAGGTGATGCTTCCCTGCACGACAGAGTGTTTGAATGGAATGTCGAAAGTAGCCATTTTACGTACGTCATAGGCCCAGTAAATTTGTTCCGATGTTTGTCCCTTTTTTTTTGCATTGCTATGTCTCTTTCTTCCCTACATATTCCTAATTTATACTCATGGTGTGTGATGCATATTTCAGAAGTTAGCAGTTGAATGACCTTGATAACATTTGACAAGGTCATCCATTTCTTGTCCAATCAATGGCCTCTCTTGGCCTCATCACACCACCCGGCTATCATAACATAACGTCCCGTAGTACTTTAGCTATCAAGCTGGGTCACAACGTAACTGATCACCCTATATAAGTTGTGGATAGTCATCTGTGGGGGCATGATTAGCCGTAGACTAATAGCAATAATAGGGAAAATATTCAATATATGTGGATCAAAAAGGTACTAGACAATAGTCGGGTTAGGGAACTGGTTAGGATGAAATTGTACCTATAGCAAGAAGTGATCCCAAATTATTAACGCTGCATCAGATTTCTAGATTATCCTGATCTGCAGGACAGTTACCGTATTTTGTTATATGGAATACAACAAGCAAAAGAACCTAGTTCTAAAGGCAGTTAACAAGATTTAGTATCGAAATTCCATTTTCTTTATTTTCCTTAAAAATATTTCCCAATACAAGTTTGTTAATAGGCTGCAAACCTATTAAAGGCGCCGACTTACATGTTGGCTTTCTTGTGCGACTTCCTTGTGTGCTTTCTTTTGAACTTTTCAGATGATATCTTTGTAAATATTGCAACCGTTTTAACTTTTCTGTTTTTCCATTTCCTGCTATCTATGTACATATTGCAACCGTTTTTCTTTCCTTGTTTTTCCTTTTCCTGCTATCTATCTAAATATTGCAAACGTTTTCTTTTTCTGTTTTTTTTTTTGCCTGTTCCTGAAACACTTTGCTACATTCACAGCAGCCTACGCAATGTTGCAAAACCTACTTTTTTCTTGGGCTGCACGAAAATCGTAACAAGGTAAGTCCTTTCAACCTAAAGCTACAGAGATTTAGCTTTTTTACACGTGAAATTACTGCTTCAAAATAAGTTAGTTCTAAAAAGTATATTTAAACCCTATTAAAAATAGTAAATCTGATTTCTTTTACAAAGGATGAGCTTTTTTAAACTTTTTTTTTTAAATAGTGATGAAAAAATCTTCATCTTCATATTTCTTCAGGTACGACAGCTTTAAAAAGCGAATGCAGCGACTACCTAAGTCGCAACCGGTTATCCGTACACTTCTGCCACACTTTCGAATGTGTTGATGCGCACATCTCATTGCGACACTGCAACAGTAATCTCTCTTAGATAATCGAAACGCATTATCCATGATAATTGCCGGTCAAAAATGTGCTGGCTTTCAGGCCTATTTTAGATTTATGGCGTAATTGTCAGCTTTTAGGCCTATTTTTTACCTGCCGTTTTAATTTCGTATGTAGTAGCTAACGGAGATTTGGGTTGGACAGTGACCTCACGCCACGTATATAGATCAGTGACGGGAAATACGTCATAATATTGTTGTTGAAGCCAGCAGCGACTTATAGCAACTTCATGTTACGTGGCAACGTGATTTAAGAATAATTTTTAGTTTTTCCTGAGGCCTAATTGGTTTTTAGCTGCCATTTTAATTTCGTTACCAGCAGCTAAGGGTTTATTTTGTTCGGGAGTAAGCCTATACATCCGTGTAACGTGGCGTCGAGACTATCGTAAATGAAGCTAACGTGTGTCGTTAACGAAATTCAGGATTACATGTCATCCAGGGTTTAATGCGACGACCAAATGTTATTATTTCATTTAGTTACGTCGAGAATATAGGGGCAATGATGTTTTATTTGCCGTGTTTTGCAACTAACTTTGGTCACGGAATCTGATGGTGAAAACCGTGTCGTCTCAGTCTCGTACCGTTCTTAAGATGAAAAGGCGGTGCACCGACGGGCAGATAAATTCGATGCAATAGTCTTTTCAGACGGTGTCCGCACTCAGAGCGTCCAGCTAGTCCTGGGTTCGAGTCCCAGTAGTGGCAGTTATCTTCACTTTCATTCTCAGATTAGTATATCTTGTAGTCTCTCACACGGCCAGTCTTTAATACAGACGGTTTGCTGCCGTAAACCGTATATATTTTTCGCCCCCCCCCCATTGACCCCCTTTGTTTGCACCCCCTGATAGTGATACATTTTGAAGAGAACCCAGTTTTCGCTCATGTTTATTTAGTGAAATCAGAGCGAGTTTTCAAGTTTCAGTCATCAGACACCAGCAAGAGGGTTCGACTGTTACAGTTTAAAACTGCGTTAATTGTTTATTTATGACAGACGAGTTGGTGGTTTCACGTAGCACCACAAACCCATCCAAATCACGAAAACTCAAACTGACTAATCGTTGTGCTGTCACGAATTTAAACGTACGTCTTGATGAGACAATAGGCACTGTGCAGCGTTTACCCCCCTATACACCCAACCGCCCCCAATCCCGAGCCTTGATTAACTTGTCACAGTTTTATCGACGAAAACACACGAACGATGATTAATATTATGACTACTGGACACGCCACTCCGTCCATCCTAGCGTTTACTGAATGAAATGGGCAACTAAATAGCACCACTTCAATCCAGACGCCTTCGTAACAATCAACACCTGGGAAAAACAACTGAATGAAACCTTGGGATGGCGGGCCCCCCCCCCTTGGTCTTAAAAAATGGTGAACTCCCGCTTTGCCAAATCCCGTTTCGCCACACAAAAAAAAAGCAGATTAACAGCTTAACCCTCAGGGGCCAACTCCGTTTCGCCAAAACGAATTTGACAAAATTTTACAGACACGAAATTTAATACCTTATTTCTATGTAATGGGGTTTTAAAAGGCAAACATTTAACAGACAAGCAGTGGTATAATAAGACCAATTGATTGACTAGCGTTTTGAAAACTGGCAATGCAGACGAAAAAACGTGTATTTTAAATATTGTTTAAAATGCTTGGTCGTCACTACGTCAATGCCAAGGTTCTCTTTTAAGAATAGTTAGTTAGTTACACACGTGATGGTTACCCTTTCCCAAACGGGAATTCCCGTTTTGCAGAATCCCGTTTCGCAGAATCAAAATATTCTTCAAAATTGTAACACTGCAGAAGTTAAAGAGGCATGGATAATTGGAAGCAATTTGTAATTAGTTGCGGTTTCTGATGTTGCGTTTAGCCGCAGCGAGCGCGGCAGTGCGAGCGAGGCCCATAATTTGAAACAAATCACTCTGCAAAACGGGATTCTGCGAAACAGGTGTTTGTCTATAAATGTCTGACCATTATCATGTTTTAAATGTTCGTGTTTAAATGTATTAAATGTTTCGTCTGCCTAAAATTTCGTGAACGGTATTTGGCGAAACAGGATTGGCGCCTGTGGCAAAAGCTGTTAATCTGCTTTCTTTTTGGCGAAACGGGATTTGGCGAAACGGGTCCTAACCTCAAAAATAAAGTTCGGTTGCAGTAACCCGACTGACCATACGTTTTCATCTCATTCGTTACCTTTTTCCCCACCCCCTTCACGATCTGTGCTGCTATCGTTACGTGGAAGATATTCTTTCGTTAGCATCGCCATTATTTCGGTTCTAGCTCTCTTTGACAGCAGGATTGTAGCTACTATGCACAAACAACGAACAGAACTGAACAAACGGCGTAAAACAGGACATGAAATTATTGTAGGCTTTTTACTCTAGAAAAAAAAAAGTGAAAAATAATGCGCTGATCGGCCGATCACTTATCCGACCAACCGATACGACACCAAGCTTTATTTTTCCTTCGGCCTTACCTATTACATAATACAGTTTAGAGTTATTAATAAAAAATTACTTTATAATTTACAATTTTCAATTTACAGTAGACATTACACCAGAAAATGTTAAACATGCGCAGAGCCATCCTGTTAGCCAGTAGGCGAGGTGCGTACCTGAGCAGTCACATTTCCAACATGCGCACAGACAGACGGATATTCAACGTTTTAATTATACAAATGGATTACCTCTTTAGTGAGGGTCAAATAAGCCAACGGTTGCGCAAGAAAACAAGCGAAAATGAGACGTTTCGGCCGAACTTCCTACCGTCATCAAAGCATAAAACAAGGTATCGATCAGCCGTCGTACGCTATATGCTTTAAAACGAACGAGAGTTCCTCCATAACGATGCTTCTCGTTTTTGTGTGTGCATCTATTGGCTTCTAATTGATCTCACTAAATAATAATGCTTTTTCCCACTTTAGGTCTTGAAGAAATGGCTAAAATGAGAAGAAGGTCTCATCCAGTGGCACAGGGAAGACGGCGGAGGATGAAAGAGGACCAGCGTCCCCCTCCCCCCTCACACCGCACGCCCCGGAATTAAAATAAAAATAAAGCAAAACGTAAAAATCATTTCTTCGAGAATATGTGAAAAGTACTCTTTAATGTCAAATACAGTAAGTGATGTAAAATTCTTCAACTACCAGAGCTCCCCCCTCCCCCCTGGCTGCACTGGGGAAGCTATTGCACTGCAAAGACTCTCTACGTCTAGCTTAGTGTCCAAGATAGAAAAACATTATTTTGGGCCTTTTGCGCTTTTTTACGACGTATTTTGGAATATGCGAGCCCAGTTTGGTCGTCACATCTCATGAAGGATATTCATCTCATCGAATCGGTACAACGGTCATTCACTAGGCACTTGCCAGGGCTTTTTGACATGCGATTGAGTTGCTCTGAGCATTTGAGGTTGCTAATGTCGGTCTCACTAGAACTCCGCAGAGTGAAACGCAATTTTTACTTGGACATTTTCTCTTTTGCATAATCTCTACAAAACCATCTTACCGAGACTGCAGAAAATTTTTACTACTCTAATCGTGTAGGTAGGATTGGGAATACCTTGCCTGCTGATGTAATCATGGCTCCAACATTGGCAACTTTTAAAAAGAAACTAACCAACCAGCGTTACCTTCCCAGCGTATCATAGGTGCGCCTAGTCCTTGGATCCAGTTTTTGTTATTTGTGTTCTGTCGTCTTTGTCTTCGATTTAGGCTAATTTCTTTTTATCGTAGAGGGACGGTACCGGTGGTCGCTTCAGATCCTGCCTTACGCCTGTACCTTAGCGACAGAATTTTATTATTTATTAATTAATTATAATACAGCTGGATTTTTCGTGTCCCCCACCCCCGATATTTTTCCTGGCGGCGTATGGAGGTCGCTGGTTGATCCGGTCATTTTTTCAATTAAATGCAAATTCATTGCAAAGGTTTATGAATTGTAGGTATCTTTAGTTTGTTACTATTGTGTTAATGTGTTTACTTTATCCCTGGCTGGTTCATAATGACTTTTTAGCAGGTCTCATTACGCGGTTCTGGTTTTGGGCGGTGCTAAGTTTTACCCGTATATAGCAGTCGTACAGGCGGTTACAACCCCCTCCCCTTTAAAACAGACATCTTCAGCTACCTCTACAACTATCTGAATCAGCAAAATTTGGGATTCACGCAGCGGAAAAACAATAACTGCATACGCCATGTCGAGGTTTTGTCCTGGATGGACGGGCAGAGACAGTATGGCACCCAATGGACATTGATTGTGTTGGATCATCCTCTTGCATTGTCCACCACTATTCTCTCTAACACAAAAGGATGAGTCAGTCATTTGAAATTAGATTTCTGGCGCCTCACTCACTCAAAACCAGAAAAAAAAATTACTCTGTCCTCCCAAAAATCGATTGAAAATTGGAATTTGGGGCGGAAAATTGTTCAGGAACATGCTTCAGTCCAGTCGCTGGTTTGTCTAGTGTTAAGTTCAGCTGATTTCGGTTGGGCGGTTACGGAGGTTTCAGATAGTTTTTTGTTTTTTTATTTCAATGGGAGTTTGTATGCCTGCTAGCGTCTGTTTTTATTTTTTTATTTTTATTTTAATAATTTAAATGCTGATGGCGCCACGGCATGAGTGTTGCCCTAAGCACGAATTCGTTAATTTTAGCGACAAAGGCGTGTTGCGCAATGTTGCCAGATTCCTGCAAGCGTTTCCCCCTGAAATAACGGCGTCCCCCCCCCCCTAGAAAACACCTAATTTTTTTTCAATATCCGTAGTTAAAAATAAAAAAACTTCTTGTAAAACTGAATAATCACGAAAATAAATACAAATACAAATTTTAAAAAAAGCGTAATAGCTCCAATATTACACGCACATTACTCTTAAGGCGAAACTGAAAGTGAAACGTATGAAAATGCAACGAAGTTTCGTATTTTTTCTTGCCTTGATATGCGATCTTACATAAAAATCGCAAATCGGGTTAAATCGGGTTTTGTTAATCGAAAAAATTATTTAACAGTAAAGACAAATCCAAAGGCTCAGCAAGAATTAAATAAATACAAATGCAAACCTATTTACGTTGCCTTTTGGACTTAATGGTCAGACTATACCGGATCGGGGAATAGAATCCACGACCTTTGAAACTAAAGACCGAGGTCTACCGCTAAGACTTTTCCACGTTCAAGTGTTACATTCGTTTCACTTGGAGTATGGCGCGGCAAATAAGCGTCCCTCCAGTGGCGATTGTAAAGTGTATGTTTATATGTATATTTGCACGTGTTAAATGCTGCCTATGGACGCTTCCGTTTAATAGGCCGTGCTAGTATGGCTCAGCGGTAGGACCTCGGCCTTTAGTTTCAAAGGTCGCGGGTTCGAATTCCCGCTCAGGCAGTCTGATATATAAGTCAAAAAGGCAACGTAAATAGGTGTGCATCTGTATTTATTTAATTTATCTAACAAGGACAAAACAATTAGTTTTATTGTTGCAACTTGTGGCATATCCCACATTTAGTAAGATGTTCATTTAGTAAGCCGTTCATTTATTAAGAATTCCTTAGCTTACAGAAATGACCAATGAATGAAAACAGGGTAACATGGAAGTAAAACCGATAAATTCCACCACCCCAGAATAACCCCCAAATTTGTTTTTAACTCCGGTTGTTCCCCCCAAATATTTTCCACACCCGTTTCATCTCCAACGGCATTTAAAACCTCTAGATCTGGGGGTTGAAAGAAGAGCCAAGCCTGCTAATTCGAATTAAACTCGCATTTATTTCGATTCGGATTTTGTACATTAATATCACTATTTTTTATGAAATAAATACTGCTGCAAATTCTTGTTAATGGCTGATTTTTGTGTTGTGATCCTGTTGCTTTCAAAGGGTTTAACGAGCGTTAACCACTCCTGTTGCTTTATGTTATGTGCAACAATGGTAAAAACACAGCAGGGCGAAAGATACCGAACTACTGTAACTACTCAGCAAGGCGCAACAAAATCCGGACCATGATCCCAGCACATATACACCTTCCTATTTCGTCTGTAGTGCTAGGCAAGCTGCAGGCTGGATTTTGATTCAATTCACTAACTGTTGTTACCAAAAGTACGTTAGGACTTCGGCAATGCAACTGGAGGAGAAAACCAATTGCTTAAAGCATAATGTAGGTAATCCGTTGTGTAGAATGGACGCTAGTGTTTGATAGAAAAATGTCTAAGAAAAATAAGCAGAAGAAGAAGAAGACAACAACAACAACCACAACAAGATTTTCCATTGTTGAATTTAATAGAAAAATTTTATACGCTTGTATATATACGTTTAACACGTTCGTAATCTTCTAAAATCATTAAAAACTATGGTTTTGGTCTTTTAACAATGATAAACTACAACGATTAAAATTTGCGGTATTGTAATGTTCCATTGCATTCAAAGGGTTTAACGAGCGTTAACCACTCCTGGTCCATTGCATTCAAAGGGGTTCAAAGCGTTTAACGCCTGGTCCATTGCATTGAATTGAACCTAACAATACCGTAATTCTTAATTGTTGTAGTTGAACATTGTTCGCAGACTAAATTTTTTGCTCCCCTCTGTACGTGCGTGCATATCTATTGTTCTTGAACCAAAGCACCTACAAAGAAGGGAGTAGGACCAAATGAACCCATCTAACCGTTAGGCCTATTTTTGTACGCGAAAAACATTGCAAAAATAACGTCAAAATATTTTTTTCTACTCTCATGACGTTTGTTCACGACGTCATAGTTTGTTCGTGCGAAGTTTATTACGTTTGAACAAACCTTTCCTGATAAAACTATGACGTCACGAGCAGGCGTGCTGAGGGATGTGATGGACGAACTGTGAACAATAAATGCAATTAGTTTGCGTCGAAAAATCCGTACGTCGATTTTGTGATGCTCTTGGAATCAAAGAAATTGCATGAAGCATGGATCGACGCAAATGGAGTAAGCGAAGCAAACCATATGGCTAGTATTAATAAACAAAAACGGAACGTTAAATGTTAAGAATAAGGGTCTGAAAGTCAAAACCCAGAAAAAACACGGTCAAGCTTTGACAGTCAGGGTCTAGGTGTAAAATTTTGTCAGTAAGAGGCTGGTAAGCGTTACACCTTTACTATTCGGTTTAGGTTAATGACTTAGTAAGCCAGTTTTATAAATCTAACTTTAGAAATATAATTCTAGCCTATTCGGACGGAACGTGTTTATGTGGTTGTAGCAGGTTTTTTTGTTCATGGAATAACTTTAAAGACCACAATACCTTGGAAAACCACAATTTTCCTGTGAAGGTTGGCCTTTGACTTTTGCTGCTTTAGAAGATTTTGACTATCTTTACACGAATTTCATATATTTAAGGTAATTCACATGACAACCAATAATACTCTCTGCTACAAATACGCTGGCATGTTACAACCCCTCCGCCCCCCCCCAAAAAAAAATAAATAAAACGCTTCAACCTAAAGCAAAGCAGGAAACACTCACCCCACTACCACATGACTTGCTTAATGACTTAGTAAGCTAATTTTGCAATTCCAACTTTGGAAATATAATTCTAGCCTATTTGGACGGATCTTGTGTGTATGATTGTGTACGGTTGCAGTATTTATTTATTTACGCTTTATTTACCCTTTACTTACTCTTAAATTTACGTGTTGGTTACCAACTCTATTATATAGGTTTTGAGTTCTGGGTTTTGAGTTCTGGTTTTGAGTTCTGGTTTAAAATCTTGGCGGCAAACCTGTGGGACGCAGACGAATTTCTGTCCTGTGTAGGCTCACGCAAAGACGCCATTCTGTAAAAGTAAACATACTGAACGAGTTTGCAGTTTCCAGCTTTACAGTTTACATTCAGCCTCAAACGAAAAATTAGGGAAAATAAATTACGAACGACCGAAGATGCTTCGAACAGTCGGTCGTTAAAAAAAAAAATCTACCACTCTCTTAGTTAGACGAAATCTCCATTACACGATGAGAAATCTGGTTTGGAGAAAAATAATTTCAACTCCTCGTTGTTCCGTCCACTTTTCGCAAGCAATTATTACCACAAGATAGAGAGAGAGAGAGAAAGAGAAGAAGAGAGACAGACGAAATCAAGTCGTGCAAACAGTAGCTGAAACCTCACAACAAAAAGAAGAAGCTCACGGAAGAATAAAAAAAAAAACATCAACAAAAGAAAAATACGAAAACCGGTGCTTATCTATTAGAAGATGCTCGCTTCCGGTTGGTCCGGCTTCAAAAGAAGCTCGTGAAAAGATTGGTGGAAGCTAAGAAGTGAAATAATTCCCCCCCTCCCCCTTTCGAGTAATAATACCCCACGCCGTGAAAGTAATTTGCTGGACTGGTAAGGGAAAAAAAAACATCTTTCTTAAATCGGAGTGCGTAGCCAAGTGGAAACTGGTGAGGAGCTCAAATTGCTGTGATTAGTGGAGGTTGGATCTAACTACAGCTCACTGGCCACAAGAGGCCTGACAGACAGACCAACAGACTGACGTACATTGACGGACTGACGGGATGCGCGTCATAACACGTTCGTTATTTGTAGTATGAATGAAGATAACCAACTAATTGATTGTGAGTTATGATTGCAGGTTGTATACCGCGAAAGTGTGTACCATCAACTTTTATTTTTATTTTTATTTTCCCTTATAACTTAGAAACCTCGATAGCTAACATCTATATTTAGCCGTTTGTTGGTTTTGTTTGGCGTAGATTCAGGATGAAGACGTCAAGAATCAAAATTCGAAACACGATATGTGGGTGGCTTATTTTTTCATAAGTATCACGTATCTAGACGCACGCTAGTGTGTCACCCTGCCAACTTACGCAACTAACATCACATCAATTCAATTTTCGTAAACCCTTGCTAGCGCGACGCCATTGTCTAATATCCTGAAGCATATTTGGGCACATTTCAGGTACTTGGGGAAAAATAATAATGCGGTACAAAAACTTAAATCCTCTCAAAGGATTGATATGAAATTAAAATATAGGAAATCGCCATTCAAGCTCTTGTTGACGTGGCACAATATTATAGATCGGCAGCTAGTTGAGTTGAGTCTAATATATAATTTTTTTTTTAAAGTGGTATCATATCAAAAACCAAAACTGGTATGAGGAACCACCAAGTTTCTAATGGTTCAGCCCTTTAAACGAGTGATATCAACACACCAAAACATTCGACAAGTTAACCGCACCGAATAATACTTTGGACGTTAAAAGTAAACTTGAACATTGTTACCGAAAGTAGCAATGTTCTGGTTTTCATTTCACCTTCGAACTATTAGTCGGTGGAATTAATTTGGCGAATGTTTTGGTGTGTTGATATCACTCCCTTGAAGGGCCGAACCATTAGGAACTTGGCGGTCCCATTAAGCAGTTTTGGTTTTTGATGTGATCTATATAAAACCCTTAACTCGACCAGCTGGATACTGAAACGTTGAAACTGGTTGCAATAGAACTATTTATGTGCACGAAAAACATACAATTAAATTTCAAGCTGACGAATTGCAAAACAATTCTGAGGATCAACAATTTAGGGGCACGAGAAACATGCAACTGCATTATCAACCGAGGAAAAATAGTTTGGTAGTTGATAACAATAATCCTGGGGTTTCCACTTGAATTTCTCCATCTAAATTGACCCTCGTCGTCGTGGAGCAGATAACCCAGTTTCGGGTCGTGATCCCCCCAAACAAAAAAAAAACAACACCAACAAAAATTAAATATATCTAGGAGTGAAACAATCAGCAACAATCAGTAACAAACAACAACAAACGGGGGAAAAGGCAGTGGTACATTTAAAATTAAAAACAATTGCAGCTTCATTGGGCATATTTACGGTAAGGGGGAAGGGGGAAGTGCTGATTGAGTGAGCGAAGCCAATGTGCACAAAAATGTAATTGTAGAAACTTTGTTCAGTGAAGCATGAACGAGCAACCAAACCGTACCAATATTGCAAACGGTGCATCCAACACTAGTTGTTTAATCTGCTATGAAATCTGCTATGAAAACCCTGGCTACGCTGCAAGAGTTCAATGAAGGGTGGACAATTCCCCCACCCAGCAGCCCTGTTCCCTGTAGAAATTAAAAACGTTATTTTTTTACGAATTCAATAGAGAAACTTGCTAGGACGACAAGGAGACTTTTCTGTGGTACCTAATTGCTCTGTGGGCGCCTAATTTCATTGTAAATTCTAATTTCAAGAGGTTTGTAAGTCATGTTAGAATAGGACCTTAACCTGCCTACAAATAAAAAGGAAAAAAATACAAATACAAAGTACTTTACATTGATAAGATGATCAAACCGAAAATGCGCTAACTGCATGGCAGCTTGAGGGCAAGCACCGTGGAGTACTGACTGGTCAGAATAGTGTACACCGACTTACTTAGACCCGTGGATTAACGAAAATTACCTTGGCTTACCCGTGGATTGGCAAAGATTGCCAGTGGATTAACACCCCGTTACCTGGTAATATTAGCTCAGATTACCAAGACTGAGAAGCTAACATTCTGTAGCATACTTTGGATACAAGGAATACTTTAGATTACTACGATTATTGCATGTATTTCTTCAGATTACCTCCAGATTACCACCGGATACCAGCAAAACTTCGGTTTAACACTCCGGATTACCTGAATGTGTGAAAAATGTGTGAAAAACGCTAGCAGTATGTGTGAAAAAAAGACCAAACGCAAATTCGAACATGAAGTAATCCAAAAATAAAAGTTATACAAATAATAACATATCAATAAATAAACGTCAAATATCAACAAGTATTAATTTCCTCTTAAATTTGCAGACTTATGCTAAAATAAATTGCTCCATTGTATTTTGAAATTAATAGTATTTTGAAATTTCTAAACGACAGGTAGCGGCGTACACAAAAATCATTGTCTACCGACTCTTCGACAATGACATAGAGAACAGCGGAAATGTATGCCTACACGTATAAAAATAATATACAAATAGTATTACTTTATGCATATATTACACAATACACAATATTATGATCGTTGAGATCAACAGTAAAAACGAGAAAGTGCGAAACTGGAATGAACTCAAATAAATCAGAAAGCCAACACTGAGATACAATTTTAAGTTGCATTTATTTAAAATTTTTGAATATTTTCTGAATATAGTGAAGTAAAAAAATTCGTGGAGCGGATACATTCGGTATTTTTAACTAACAGAGCAGGCCAAGACCGCATATTGGCTGTATTCGATAAAGGAAATCGAGAAGAAAAAGTATGCCTAGCCCATTCTTGCAGTTGGAATAGTCTCCCCCCCCCCCCCCCCCCCTCACCGCGGGGCATAGCGAGTCAACTGGGCGATCTCCGGTCCGGGATATTTAAAAAAAAAATTTTTGAAAGGTACAGATGTATGATAAGATCTAGATTTGGTGTTTGTTTAACATCACTAACATGTATGGCGCAGTTGCAACCCGTACCACAGCACTGAGGTTGCCGCTAATGACCTATTTGTCGATGCGCCATTAAAAATGCTTTTTCACCGGATGACAGGTTGCAGCATCTAGCCCCGATCTACCATCATTTTGCTGTAGCACATGATTTCAACAAGCGAAGAAATGCGCAAAGAAATTTTTTTTCCACATTAAACAGTACTAGTCACGTGCCTCCTTCATTATTGAATGTAAAGTATGAGCGTCCACGTGCACCAGGGACCATGGTTATCGAAATCACTGTTACTAGATGGCGCCCATCTAGCGGTTCAAAATCTTCGTTTCAAAACAGTCGATATACAGAAAAAAAGCGCCCGTACTGTCGTTAGGCTTAACTTTATCGCTTGCTTCTTGGTGCACGTGGGCGCACCAACTTTACACTCAATAATTAAGAAGGCACGTGGCTTGTTTGTTGTGTAAAAAGAAATTTATTTGTGTGTTCTTTCTCCTATTGAATGTAAGGGCTAGACAGAACTAGATAGCGACAAATGGCTGTAGATGCTGTAGCTTGTTATTTGGTGGCAATCCCCCTTTAAGCCTCAATCCGCCCACCTCACCCCTCTGGAGCAGAAAGAGAACAATGCTGATATGTAACGCCCTAAAAATAGGAATCCACTTTACAATGTTATTTTTACATACCTACGAACCATAATTTTTTCCTCCCATACTACACCCGCAACAACAATGTGTAGCTCATTAATAATACACAAAGCCCAGGATTTGTGACAGTTGTGAGAGTAGGAAGGTACGCAGTCAAACAGCGATTTGTGCTGTCGAAAGCAAACGTCACTTCGTTGTCATGGTTATCTTCATGCCGGATCGCTTCTTGCATATTCGAGTAAATTGGAATATTATTTATTTACGAACGTGTACGGGCGTGCATCATCCGTAGTAGAGGATATGTCAAATAGCGAGACTAGCAAGCGCACTCGCAGTATGTAACTAGTTTGTATTTTTAAAACCCTTTGAAAATATTCGACACGCACTGATCCAAACATGACAGACAAGGAAGGTTGGTAAAATTTACATAAATCGATCCTGTACTGAGTTCGTTGTTTAGTTCCGTAAGACAAATATTGCTTGCAGAACTTCCAGAATAATGTCAGAGATTACAAAATTAAAGAGACGAGCTGCCTCCCCCCCCCCCCCCACCCCACTCCCGGCGTAACATACGCCGTTGTAGTTGTTTCCCGCATGCGTGAGCAAAATACTTTGCGCAATATTTGCATAAACAAATGGCATCTACCAGGAACGATTAATCCATATGCAGTATTCAGCACAACATCGGAAGTGTTCAAAATCGTTGTCCACTGCAGCTGTACTTGTAACTGAAAATTCTAAAATTTATTACAATTCTGGCAGTTTTTTTTTGTTTTGCCGTTCAACCAAACAACCCTTTAAGCAGAAGAGAGGTTTGAAAACGGTCAGTGCACATCACTGTTTGTGCGCAGCTTTCATAAATTGGTTGCAAACTAGGGCGTCATCAAATACACCGTCGACTGCGAAGCGTTGCAAACAACCCGCGTTGCATTGGAGACAGCTAAGCGTTGTGGCTCACCTTTTCGGTTACGTCATCGCATTTTGTTTCTTTGTCCATTAGCTTTTGCAGCTTTGGCATTGGCGGATGTTGCGACGAGCTGTTTAAATAAATACGGATGCTAACCTATTTACGTTGCCTTTTGGATGCAAATTAAATAGGTTTGCATCCGTATTTATTTAACCCATTGGCTTCCGTCCCGTTTAGACGAGCTGTTTTCCGACTTACAGCAGACAAAGCACCCGCAAATTTGAAGAATCTTTGTTGGAAAACATCAAACTTGGAGTCTAGCTGAGAATTAATGCTGGCAGAAACTCGAGCGCTTTTAAAATCCTTCTTGATATTTACTAACGATGCGGCAGATTTTCGTGCTTCGTAAAGTATCGGTGAGCAAATAGGTGAGCGGATCACACCACCTGCGTATTTAGTTACCTTGATTTTTCCTCAATAACATTTCCGGTTTTAAATTTTTGCTATCAATGTACAAAATCTGGTTTAAATTGATGCAGCGGTTATTTCGTGACGCGAATACAAAGGTTGCATAGGAGTGGATCATTCATGAACGGATCGCTCCGCTCCAATAAATGTTATTTAGTACAAATCTTGTGCATTTAGCTGAGTCGGAAAATACGCAAAACGTGTTCTGCCAGTACACAAGTTGTGCGGAAGCTGATCTTGTATACACCGACGTGAACAGTGTAAAATAAAAGTTTTTCTTAGGATTTACTTTCAGCCTGGCTTTACAAAAATTGTCTCTATCTACGACTTTATCTACGACTCACAAAAATTTCACCACTGCGAGATAATGTCAGAAATGCCTTGAAATTGTGAGAAACAATGTCAGAAATGCCTTCAAAGGGTGAGAAATAATGTCAGAAATGCC
>JAHWFP010254986.1:4953-28088 GCA_023313725.1 Lithobius niger
ATAAGGAAGTAACGATGTTTTAATTTGCCGTGTTTTTTAACAAACGTGTGACAATGAAACTAACGTTGTCAATAGTGGTCGTCTCTGTCTGTTACAGTTCCGAAGTTAAAGAAAGCAACGGACGGATGGTCGGACGGACAAAGTCGTTGCAATAGACTTCTCAGCCGTTACGGCTGTACAGAAGACTAAAAAACCCAGCACTTGCACGAGGTATTTTTATCACCTTGGAAATGCAACAATTGATTGACAAAAAGATCTGTACTTATACCAGGCTCGAGTGATATTTGCTACGGTTATACCACGTTGCAACAAAAGCAAGATGGAGGGACTTGGACGAAAATTATCGCAAGATAGGGACCGAGGTAAAATTAGTGGATAATCAGTAATAATAGCCCTAGAGCTTTTGTCGACAATACGGCTCCTGTTTTCGCACGAAGCCCGTCACCTGATAATAAAACTAACGAGTGCTAATTATTTTGCAAGTATATCCCGAGCACGTAGCGCGAGGGGTATAATTTCAAATTAATTTGCGTGAGTTAGTTTTAGTCTGGTTACAGGCTGAGTGCGAAAACATTTTAGCCACAAAAGCATAGAGGGCTGTTTTATTGGAGTATATCCCAATTCAAAATAAATAATAACTAAAGGACTAAACATTCTTTGTGTTATTATAAATATTTATAACGTATTGCTACGTTTTATTAGCTTATTAGTTTATCAGTTCATAAAATTTTTTGTGTCCAACGAGAAGTTACGAGACGATGCTGCGTCGGCGACTTTCTCCCTTTAAACACGCCGCATCAACTACTCATTGCTGAAATCCGCTGAGAGATGGCGCTGTGTGTGTTCCTGAACTAATTTTTAATCCTTTGCTAATAATTCCCATGGGATCGAAAAACTAAAAGACTAATACGGTAAAAATTAAAATTATTTATGCCAATAGATCGCCGAAGAAAAATTATAATATACTAGCCTAAAAAATGATAAAGTGTGATGTTAAAATATGAAAATCGTAATGAATACGTCGAATTTTCTAGCTGGTATACATGCGAGTCAAAAGCCACAGCCATTAACTAGCATATGGCGTCTGTTTAAGCATGACTACCTACAGTACTGGCCGGATCTTGGATGAAAAATAGCATACGCAACTGGGTTGGGCAATATGGCCGCCGAAAACGCCACTTTAAGCAAAGATTCGTTATGTCGCCTCTTTCTGTCAACCGAGGGCACCACCGTCCGTACAAAACTGCAACGTTTCTCCCCTTGCAACACTTTCTGGATACACGAACGTGTCGCTTTTTTTTTCCAAGCGCAGAGAAATAGCTTAACTATGGCTGAGTGAGAGCTCAACAACTATTTAAAAATACTTTAATACATAATAAAAATGCGTCCCGCAAATCTACGTAAAATTAAAATTACATTTTGAAAACCGCCACTAGATGCCAACAGATGTCGCGACTCTCCGTACAAAAGTTCACCCATGCGATTTGCCAATTCCCGAACAGACCTCAAGAAATGGGCCGGTCGTGGCGTCCATTTGTCTACCCACTCTAATTCGTTGTAGGTCGGGCCAGTTAGTTTAGTGGCCATGGTTTAAGGCTTAGCTCGGAAAGTTGCGCATGCGTACAACGAATAGTTACTGTGGTATGACCACCCAGATTAGGCTATACCCCGGTGTATAATCGGATGATTATACCACACTAGGTCGATTATACCCCGCTCCTCTGCCTACGACCACGACCAGGACCTTTGCATTGTACGCATTCACAACTTGCAGAGCTAAGATTAAAATAGATGCTGAATTTTAAAATACATTTATTTTAATCGTACATCTGTTTTGACGCGTACTAGCAGGAGAAATCTACGTATTCAAACTGGGTTTCGTATTTTGACATTACACCTTATGATTTTGTAGGCAAGTACCTTATAATTTTTCTTCGGCGATCTATTAGCATATATCATTTAAATTTTTACCGCATTAACCTTTTAGAATTTCGATTTTAAGGTAATTATTAGCAAATAAATCAAATTTGGGACGTGCAGACACACAGGGACCTCTCTGGACGATTTTAGCAATGCATGGTTGGTGCGGTGCGTTAGGACTGAACTGGAGAAAACCGCCAAAGCAGTTTCATGGAAGAGGACTTCTCGCTGGGAAGAAATAATTTTACGAACTGTAGATTTTATGAAACGCAGCATTAAGTTATTAACACGGTCGGTAGGCAGTGCTATAGAGTTCATTTGTGCACGAACATCATTTTCAGAAAAAAACAACAAAGAAAGGCAACGGCAGGAGGACAGGCTATAACAACGTCAAAACTTTACAATGCTGCCACATGGAACAAGGAGGCGAGGCACATCAGATCGCAGTGGATATGCAACGATGCTTGGTACGTGGAAAGTAACACTGTTGCCAGCGAAAGGGTAATTCGTTGTAGGAGCTAGTTCGGCCTGTCCGGTGCACAATGAGCATTACATGGCTCTCTGTTTTGCTTTCATTATTTTGCATTTCGTTGTGTTTTCTTTAATTTTGTACAGAGTGCATGGTATCGGGTCCCTGGTCTTAATAAATTCGTTAAATGCGTTAATACGTTGTTGAGAATCAAAATGAAACGATCCGGGTTTTAACTTCAATATTTCAAATTTAAGTAGGGTCCCGATGCAGCCTCGTGTAAAATGACGTCCTGTAGTGAAGACGTAATTCTATGAACTGATAGAACGGTAAACACAGCATTATGTTATGAAATGATACGACTGGTAAACATATCACTATGTTATGAAATAAAATGAAATTAACTTACACTTGTCCTGTCATTACTTAAGCTCCACGTCATCCTGCCCAACTCCCACATTCCTCTCTATTCCCCATTCAAAGCGCACAGAATTCCTGTCTTTAAAGACACCTACCAAGGTCGTCACTACCCAATAAAGTCCTAAAGTACACTGGTGAGTGTGCGTAAATTGTATCCTCCTCCAAGGAGTTCGAGACGACAATTACTCCGACAGAGTAGAAGGTCCTGCTGCTTTCCAATATCGTCATCTGCACAACTAACGTTCATGAGTGGTTTCCGGAGGTAAAGCGTCGATTCATGATGACAAGTTAGCGAAAGGCCCTTGCCTCAATTACGCTGCAGTGTGGAACGGTTGTAGATTTGCAGTAAGTCTAATGCCCCAGTCACTCACTTGGAAGATAAATTTCGGCCACCTATATAGAATGTCTAGCAATTTCCAATAGCGAGAGCAAGTGCCATCCTCGATCCACCCCGATACGTCCAATGCCATGTGATCGACAATCAGGTCTGCCAAATAGGTACCCAACTTAAAGTCTTCGGCAAACTTGAATTGATGTGTAGACAGTACATTCCCACAGTGGAGACCGTTTAAAAAGGTGACGAACAGCAAGGGTCCCAGGGCCGACTCCTGTTGGATTACACTCAACAATTCCCAAATCAGAAAAGGCCGAGTCACCGACAAAAACATTAAAATGCCGGGTGAACCAGCTGATTTTTGTTTTTATTGCCTAACCGAAAATAAACATTACCTATATTTTAGCATTCTTGTTCTCGAATGCTCTTTCCCTAGAGTAGTCAAGTGCCTACAAATAGGCCGATTCCTAGCAGCTCGGTACCCTAGTGCGCATGCGTCAATCGCACTCCTCCCAAGGCGCAATCATGCTTCATCTTTCATTCCTCTCAATACGTCAGATGATGACTTAAGAGGGGAGGCAGGATGGGTATATTTTCGGTTAGAAACAAAAATCAAACTTGAAGTAGAACTACAATCCAGAAGAGCCGCAAACGACAGGCAGCAAACGACAACAGGTTACGACGGGTGGCAGTCAAGAAGCACTGTGTTGACTTGATGTCACTTTACTTGACTTGAGTTGGTGTGACTTGTTGAAGCATCCTGGAGTAAGGAACTGTGACCCTACAAAGTTCGATGTGAAGAGCTGAAAGGCCAGGGGGGCAAAGCCATAGCCTGGCCGCAGGGGCAGGAGACACAGCGACAGAAGTGTTAACACTGAGCTGATGACAGTGCCAGGATGGACAACTGACAAACGAAGGGGTGGGCTCTCGCGCGCCTGTGAACTTAATCACATTGTCACTGGTTTGTCAAATGGCGAGGGACCGACAGTCAGCAAAGGCTGATAGCAGCGAGGACCCGTGGGCAGAAGAGCTGCAATTTTCAGAAGCAACGACGGCCAACAAGCGGTGTCAAGCAGCAAAGGGTGATGGTCTTGCTTGCGAAGGGCCCCTCCCGGCAGGAGTGCAGGATGACTGCCCAGAAGACCTGCCAATGAATGGCAGCGAAAGATGACAGAGAGCGAAGGTGGCAGTCTAAAAGAGCTGCAACGGCGGTCAGTAGATAAGCGACGGGCATCAAAGGAGGACATCAGCGAAGGATGGTGAACCAGAAAGGCTGCAATGGCAGGAGCAACAGATGACATTCTAGAAGAGCTGCGACGACGACCAGTTCATAGGCGACAGGCAGCGAAAGACGACAGTCAGCTGAGGACGGTGGATCGGAAAAGCTGCAACGACAGGAGTGATCAGCGACAGGCAACAAGGGACGAAAGTCTAGGAGTGCTCCAAATGACAGGAAGCTGAAGAGAGGCAGACGACCGGGGGTCCACGCAAAATAGTTGCCAGGGAGGACGAACGGGCGACAAGGTGACAAAGCTACCTATCGATGACAGTGTCAGTCTGAACTGTAACAGAAAAGGGCAACATTAGTAAACATAGTTTTGCAGAAGTCGATAAAACGGAGCTGTCGCGAGGGATGCTGGAAGCGACAGGCGACAAGTCAGGTGCCGAAAGATGACAGGTCAAGGAAAATCTCGACAGGCCAGCAGGACAATCCTGTCAGCGACAGAGGATGCAGGAAGAAGACCGACCAAGGGGACGGCCCGTCTAGAGGAATCTATGGAATGAAGAGAAGCTGTAGGTCGACGATGGACGACGTATGAAAGAAGGCTAGCCGTAAGCGTAAGGGGCTGTGAGCCGAAGAAGCACGACAGGCAGCAACACAACAGCGAAAGGCTAGCTTGGATCGGGAAAGGCAAAAGAAGTCTGCACACGTCGGATGCTAGTGAATGAAAGATGAAGCAGGAAGAGTGAGATGAAGCAGGAAGACTGACGCATGCGTACTAGGTTACCAAGCTCGCAGGCATAGGCCCATAACTTTGCTTCTCTAGGGAAAGAGAACAAGAATGCTAAAATATAGGTAATGTATATTCGGCGGCAACTAGAGACACGTTGTGACTAACCCGCAAGGAAGGACGAGATCCAGGTGAACGAACAGCTTTCCACTGAAGCGCATGTGTTAGAGTTTGCACGGTAACTTTGAATGGACCACCAATTGAACGTCTTGCAGAAGTCGAAATATATTACATTTGAGGGAATGCTAATGTCAAGAGCATCAGTCGAATGACCAAGGCATGACCGCAAGAGGACCTCCCTGGCAAAAAGCCGAAGTGATAATCTCTGATGAGATTATTGTCAAGCAAAAAATTAGACATGACCGATTTCACGATGTGTTCCCTAATTTTACACGGAATTACCGTAAAAGCAATGGATCTATAATTTGAAGGATCTGAAGCGTCCCTCATTTATAGCTCTTATAACTGTTATCACCATTATAGACCACCTTTTATAACTGTTATAAGTGCTATAACAGGAGCTTGTGAATGTATAAATGCATAAGCATCTGTAGGACGTAGGAGTGTCCATGTTATAACTATCACTTCATATTCCATCTCTTGCTACAAGGTCGTCTGGGAGAAAAGCTGTGGGTTTTAATTCCCGGCTCCAAGCTAGTTGATCAACACCGCTGGAATCTTGTTTTACCAACGAAATGTAAAAGGTGTCAACCTTCCAGCAAGTGAACTGGCATTGAGCCAGAAGGCGAGACACGTGATTTCTACCCAGTCGGCCTTGGCCATCTCCTTCTTTGCGTCAGTGTCGTTTCACCCCTGTTACATGTGGAGTTGCGGCATGCCAAGCATAGTTTTTAACGTGCTTTATCCGAGAAAATAGTTACTACCAGTCGGTCCCCAGTTAGCTGCATAGGGTCGTGGGTCGTGAGCCGTAAAGAAAGATGGAGCAAGCGATAATATCATCATGGATAATCCGTCGAGCCGTACGGGCCCTGCTTTATGCCTCTCCTGGTTATAAATATAATAAACACAAATAATGTTTAGTTCTTTTGTTATTATTGATTTTGAATTGTGCAGATATTCCAATAAAACAGTCCTAGCTTGTCAATAATACGGCTAAAATAACGTTTTCGTAATCAGCCTGTAACCAGACTAAACTAATTCGTGCTAATTAATTTGAAACTACACCCTTAGCGCTACGTCTCGCTTGGGATATAATTGCAAAATAATTAGCATTTGTTAGTTTCAATGTCAGGTTACAGGCTAAGAGTGAAAACATAGCCGCATTATCGGAAAAGGTCCAGGACTATTACTATATACTGATTATCTTCAGAAAACATTTACTAACGATATGTCAAGTGGCCTACATTTCACATATTTATGAGCTGGGGAGGTTGATTCTTCCATGCCACGAGAAAGTCACCTCGTTATCTTTCTCATCGCCACGATCGATTTAATAACATGCGAACAAGTAATCAAGAAACATATTTTATCCGAAAATAACTGTCTGGTACTGAAGGATGACGGAGACTCCGGAAGAACCAAATGTCATCAGTGATCAGCGACAAACGGTGTCTCGAATTAGTATAGGAGGAGGACGGAAGTGAGGGTCCAAAGACTTTTAGCAGGCAGAGTCGACGATCTGGTTCCGATCACCTTGTTCTAGTTAATTGTTTTGACTTCCAATAACTCGTGCTGTTAGCCGGCGGCCTCGATAACGATTTCTGCATGCCTGTCTGGCACCAAAGTATCTTGTCGACATGATATTTAGTTTTTCGTTAAAAGCAAACCTTACAGAAGAAACACAGAGCTGTTCTAAGGCCACATTTTTGCCTATTTCGGCAATTTCACAAGAAAATCTCAATTCCTAGTTTTACACTCCTGAACGCAAAAAGAACGAATGACATCCGTTAAGAGATTATTTTAAAGTGAAAAAAAAAAACAGAAGTATTATAGAAGTTGGTCAAATTAAACCAACGCCAGCATAATAAATATTATCAAGCACCAAAATACACTTTTTTTTTTCAAACACACAAGCATTATCAAGCAAACAATAAGACACTTCAATGGCAAGCCATTATATTTAAAATATTATGCACAATTATTGTTTTCTGTGAACTGAGAACAATACCGTAAACGAAAAATAGTTTCTGTTCACGATAAACATTTTCATCAATGGTAAATAATTTCCGTGAACGAAAAAATGAATTAATGGGTAGCTTCTTTTTCTCGACACATTTGCCTACACATTCCGATAATCGGAAAATTAATTATTATGGTGACTTGATATTAACTGTTTTTTGATAATCAGAAAATCAAACTGTGATTATGTGAAAATGATTTTTCGATTATCAAGAAATCATTTTCTGATGTCATTTTCTGAAGTCATTTTATTAAGTTCTCTTTAAATCATCGTTTAATAAAGGAAGTTAAAGTAACGAAAAATGTATTTCTGTGAACGAAAATTGTTTTTCCGTTAAGGAAAAATGTTTTCAGTTTAATTATCTTATGTCATACTTGCAAACATTCGACCGAACTATTTATGACTATACGACAGATGGCAGCAACAAGAAGAGCGACACATAACACTTGGATGCGCCAGCCCTATAGGTTATTCCACATTATGTTTGCAGAAAACTGACTATATGAAGCCACGTTTCCTTGCACTACGACTGCAAAAATATGTGGATATCACATTTGTACACTTTACACGGTTACTGTTAGAGTCTACGAGTGGGATATCTACTGCTGTTTGCACTAGCATTGGAAGGACACGTGGCGTCATACAGTCAGTTTCCTGCAAACATAATGTGGATGAAATTATAGATGAGTAGAAACAATATGTGGGCTACAGTTTTACGTAGACTATGGTACACAGACAATCGTCTATGAGTCGTTGACCGTGCATGTCTATGAGTCGTTGACCGTGCACAGACTTTATTTTGACTATACTTCATGACTTTATGGCTAATTATAGTCTTAGTTATACATGGTATTACACTCGTACACGGCATATGGATGCCACAATTCGTTATCATGAAACGAATAATTGTTGTTTTTCCCGATGCAAAATAATACGACTTTGATAGAAACCTTGACAAAGATCAAAGACGTAGGTCAACTGCTGATGCAAATTCGTTCGTCTTTTCATCTCATTATTGCGGAGCCCACCTAAAATGTGGCTCCGGGGGCTACTCCATAAGTGAAAGTAACAGGAAATGACTGGGTTGCTGCCACCAGCTGCCATCCGGTAACCACAACAGATTTTACTAACGAAGTTGAAGTATTCAAACTACCAAAAAGTAGAACGTTCATTGCAGTTATTCTGACGATGGGCACAAGTTATGTACAGTTGGTACAATAAAGAAGTTCATCTAATATACAGCAGCATTAAACTTTAGATCATGTAGATATTGTACATCAGAAGTGCCTTTAGTTAAAGCAAATCCGTAGCTAAAGTTTTCACCAAGTTCCCTTAGTTTAAGCTGTAAACTAAATATTTCCAGCTTTTCCGCTATGCATAATAATTGTAAAGGTTTAAAATTTCACGCGCCAGTTACATCGTCGCACTAAACCGAAACATAGTAATTCCAACAACCCCGTAGCTGATCAAACATTTACACTTAATGGTTGTCTACGTAGTAGAAGAATCCTACACACTTCATTTTGACTTACCCCATACTGGGCTGGCCCACTCCACGATGTATAGATCAGTGTTCCGTGAGACACACATAGTGTCCCACTATCCAGGTTGAAACAGAGTGATGGCAAAAATCGCTGGAGTTTGCTATTTATAATAAAGTGTCCCCAACGTGCCAAAGCGCGGGCAAGCATTAGAACGACTGAGCATGCGCATCTGGCTTCGCCAGTTGAGTAAAATCCCAATCTACCTGTCTGATATGGACGTTCAGCTATAGATACGCGCTACTGTTTCTTCCGATTTCACGGGCGTGCTTTGCCCCCAGGGCCAACAATGGCCGCAACGCAATCTACACAATACTGAATGATCATTACATCTCAACCGCAACTTAGAATGTCGAAACTTGGTAGAAACAATTTAGAATGATTTAACTTGATTTCAGTTAATTGAGAAATGTTCTTTTAATTCCTACATTTATTTTAGACCAACACATAAACCAGTCATGGGAACCCCCGGCCGGCGGGCCGCTACCTACGGTTTCTTAGGTCCGACTCGTCGTAGGCCAAAAAAAAAAAAACCCTCGTAAGCGGCCCGCACTGCCTCATTCAAGCTTAAAATAGTAGTGTGCAGGTATACTGAGTCTCAAACAAAACCATCCCGTGTAAAAATTAGATTCTTCCATTCATAAATGAACGAATTATCCGACCAAAAAAACTGTAACGGGTTAAGAAAAAAAGTCCCATAATAGCTGTTTTACAGAGAACCCGTTAAGGCTCGCCCCTTATTACCATTACTTTTTCTACCTCTGGCCCTTACAGGCAAAAAAGGTTGCCCACACTTCTGAATAAACCAGGAGCGGAATAAACAAGTAGACTCCAAGATAATTCTATAAGAAAAGCATTGTTTAAAAAGACCCAAGTCAACCAGCAATAAAAGTATTGTTAGAACTCGCCAGATACTGGATTTTTCAAGCGACTTTTAAACACTGAAAAAGGCGAAAGTGTAGTAATAAGTAATATTTTGGCTATTTATTTAAGTGGTCTTAAAGCCTGTACAAAGACCAAGGAAGCTACAGTTAAGACGAATCAGTAACATATGGCATACCTCACCAGGGACGTGCACGCGGGTGGAGGGGGGGGGGCAGGGATAGCTCGATCCTCTGCCTTCATGGCAAAGTGCCCCTTTTTTTTCTGAAAAAAGTGCCCTTTTTATGGGAGGGATGGTGTAAAAGAGCCTAAAAAACTCAAAAAAAGACAATAACTGCTAGGAAAGTGGTGCAAAGAGGCGCTGAAATGGTTAAAATCCCACAAAAAGGGGTTAAAAAGAGGTTAATACACCAAAATAAAAAGGTCCCCAGAAAAAAGGAAGTTTGCCCCTGTTCTCTCGGGGGCATGTGCACGTCCCTGTACCTCAGGGATGTACACTTGAACCAATACTGTTTAGCATTGTATATAATATTCAGTGTATACAGGGTGAGGCAAAAGTTTGGTCACACGCAAATAACTGCCGTTATAATGGTCCTATGTTAATTCTGAAGACATATTTGTAATCTAAGTCAGATATGGCGAAACCAATGAAGATATTTTCAATGACCTTGAAAACAGCATTCAAGATCATCTGTATTCTATCTTCTAAACGGCACAAGATACAGCACAAAAGTAAATTAAAAGTTGTACGCGAGCATCAAACATGACAAACTGTGAAAACAGATTGAAAATCGGAGCATAATTAAAAGAGTTACGAGGAAAACAAAATAGCCACATAATCTTGCCGTGAACGTTTTAACCACCATGCAGTGAAGCTTAGGGGCTGCCTCTACAAGCAAGTGCTCTTATGCGTTCCGAGTGTTTCCTGGGTCAGTAAACGAGTGTAGTGCAAGATGCAATAAAAGAAAACAACGTGCGATACGGATTAGGCCTAAAGTATTGGTCCATCATTCGCAACACAGAAAGACACGTTCGATATGTGATTATTTTTTGAGTTTACATTTATTATTTTTTCCGGCGTTAACGCCCCGTTGAGTGACATCCAATCCGGTCGTTTTCTTGTTTTGTGAAATGTATGGCACCACAAAGAAAAAAACATTTGAAGAAAACGGCGAATAAATCGAAATTTTCAATGATTTTTCGCCTTGTTCTTAGGGGCACTTTCATTCCTGTCACTCTCATCCTTACACTCCCCCCCCCCCCCCAAATTATTAACGCCATGTCAGTCGGTAACATGTACGTTCGAATAATGCTACAATTAGACTACTACTAAAAGGTAAAATTCCGCCCCCATCTTTAAACCTATTTTCCCACCCGGCCACCTTATTTTCGGCGTATTATATGATCGTATGCCTATCCTGCATTTTTCCTGAACCGTTTTTCCTGGGAAAAAAAGCCGATGAAGGCACTTTGTTTTAGAGGGGGTGGGGTCGTATCTGCGTAGTCGTAGATGGCAGAAATATAAATCCATCTCTGCCAGTGAAAAGAGACGCTAATTCATCTTGTCAATTGCTTCCTATTCATCATAAACGTATAATTTACCCTTTAATGGAAATAATTTTTAATGGCATAATGATGGCATTGAATATCCAGGGTTTTCCCATCTTTGGAGTAAAGTGAGGGCATTCGTAACGATAATATTTTTTCATTGCTGGGCGATTTTTGCGACCGGGCAGGAAATCACTCAAAAGGGCATTGGGCTTCGGCAAAAAAAATAATAAATGTAAAATTAGAAAGTAACCACATACCGAACGTGACTTATTGTGTTGTGAATGATAGCTCATTACTTTAGGCTTCATCCGTATCCGTTTTCGTTTGCTGCAATCTGAAATTTAACACTGCACTCATTGCTGCAGGAAACACTCGGAACTCATGCACTTGCTTGAAGAGGCAGCCCCTAAGCTTCACTGCATGGCATTTAAAACTTTCAGGGAAGACTTTGTTGCTATTTTGTTTTCCTCGTAACTCTTGTAATTATGCTCCGATTTTAAATTTGTTTTCGCAGTTTGTCATGTTTGGTGCTCGCGTACAACTTTGTAATTCACTTTTATACGGTATCTTGTGCCGTTTAGAAGATAGAATACAGATGATCTTGAATGCTGTTTTCAAGGTCATTGAAAATATCTTCATTGGATTCGCCATATCTGACTTACATTACAAATATGTTTTCAGAATAAACATAGAACCATTATATCGGCAGTTATTTGCGTGTGACCAGACTTTTGCCTCACCCTGTATAAATGATGTCGTAAAATGTGTATAATATTGTGAGAACTCATATTTTTGCAGACGATATGATTCTGATTTCATCCAATAAAAACAATAATAATATGGAAAAAAAACATACAAACGGATTTTGGCAGTATTAACCTTTGGTTTCTTGCTAATGACGTCTTCATAAATTAACTGAAAACAAATCTGTTGGTAGCCCTGTAGGAATACCGACGGGAAGAAGTTTTATATTTATACAGAAAACTGTAGAGGAATCACTACATCCGAAAATGCATGTTATTTAGTAAAGGAAGTAGAGGAAGCAAAATAGATAAACACTGGACATTTAGTGATCATACAAAAGTATTGACAAAAAAATTACGATGATTTTTGCCATTATTTTACAAATGAAAGTACGTTACTTAATAATAAAAATAAGAATAAAGTATTTGATGCCCTAGTAACATAAAATATGGAAATGAATTTTATGGATTTGCACCTATGAATTGACAAGCTGCAAAAAATTACAAAATAAGTTAGTTAAAGTTCTTTTTAAAAAAGAAGACACTGTGAAAAACCACACACACAAAAAAAAATACCAACTGTATGTGAACTAAGAGATAATTACTTCATAATGAATTTAATAAATTTGATATTAAGACATAAATCAGAGAGATATGAAATTCCAATGATAAACAAGATGCACTAACACTGCATTAGTAATTCGACGTGTCGTATGGTAGAATAAAAAATATCTGTAATTGACGTATGCAGTTGGAACGGCAGACATACCAACAGGACACTACTAAAAAATTAAAATGCATGGTGTACTGAAGAATATCGACTATATTGCACATTATATTTAAAAAATATTGTCTCGTAACTTTTGCTACTACGATACGGCAAATGAGCCAGAATCTTGTGTGCGACGATGCAATCACCGACCAGATGTTTTCATCGGACGCTGATATTGGTATTCTTACAAAAAAAACAACTGTACAGTTTCCTTTACCCGTTGTTCTTGTTAATCAGACTTTTACATTTTTTAAATCTTCTAACACCATATTTCATAAATTCAGCAGGTAATTTGGTGGGGGAGGGGGGGAGTAGGAGAAATCATATTGCGCTGAGGGAACGTCATGTTGACTACTTTAAATTTATTTACTCTTTTTAGGTGTATTAACGAAATTTAAAATATTCACACGAAAATTGTGACAAAGTCCACATTGAATATAACACTGCAATTTCATGTGGCCAATTTATGTTAGGCTACTCAATAGAAAGTACTTGTTTTACTAGCGTTTTATAAATATCGGTATCGTTATTATTTGTAATTTTAAATCTGTGGTTAAAATAATATCGAACCAATAAAACTTACGTGAGTCTTCCTGTTACGGATTTTTAAAAAAATCTGACAATCAGAGGCCATTAGGAATATCCCGCCCTTCCCTCTCTCTGGCCAGTCCGCCACTGTGAAATCAGGACATCATTCGCTTTGCTCACTCGTTCAATAGGAAACAACACCACAAATACGCGTAATAAAATACTGTAATATATCGCACCCGAAAAGCAGCGAGGATGGCGCAGTAATTAACAACAAAAGTCTTATACGAGCATCGCATTTATTGAACCGTCCAGATTCAATCATAGAAATTCGGTGTATCATCCAGATCACCGCAAAGGTAAGTGATGACTCACTTTGTGTTGTTCTACGCCATAAAAGAAGGAGCCAGCTCGACGTACACGATAGCCTCTAACCGACCGCAATATTGAAGAGCTGACTTGCCGAAATGCGCAGTTACACGCCGCAGTTTTTCGTATGATCGGCGTTAAGCGCACACCTTTACGCTGAGGAAGCGCTGACATCAGCCACTGATCGTGTACTATTTCACTCAGAGACCTTAGAGGTTAGCGAACTAAAACTGCCCTAACTAAATTAACTACAGCATAATAACTTGTGTACTGGCGCACTGCAAGTCACCTACTTGCATACTTGAATTTCGTCGGATCAGAATTGAACAAATGTGTCTGGTTTTTAAGGAGATGTTGCTGACGTAAATCGGTACCCCCGTTTTTTTGGCCACAACAGTATTAATTCGACGTGTGACACGTCGAATTGATAACTGGTACGAAATTGAAGAGTTACCGTATTAGGACGATTTTTAATAAACTGCCAGTGGAACTCACGAAATTAACAGGACATTACCAAATTAAGTAGAAAATAAATTAGTGGTTGATAAATGAATGAACTGACTGAAGGCTTAGCAAAATTATTAACATTCTTAGAATTCTATTAATATGTTGATATTTGAATAATTCACATAGTAATGAGAGAAGGACCTGTTGCTTTGTTATTGGTTTTTAATGCTTATTGCTTTGTTATTGGCTTTCATTATAATAGTGTATGGGTGATGCGACGAATTAAGATGTATAATGGAACAGCTGTTGACCGTACAAGCTTTCCTTAGCTTCGGGCAACAATTCAGTAAATTTATTATATTGTAATAGTTAATGCCTTAATTTTGCCACAACTGATAAGTAGTGATCGTGCGACTTTTTCTCCGACAGGTTCCAATTACAGCACCTGGCGATAATTTGGTATTTGGATAGAAATGTGGGTTCCAGAAATCTTTGGTTTATGTCCTGTTTTAGTGAAGTGCTGAACAAGTGAATTGGTTATTAACACTGGCGATAGCCAGTGTTAGTACGGGAAACCTAGGGTCTCTGTGTTAAACTTTCAACTTTGAGCGCTTATAACTCCGTCAAAAGCGCACATTTTAAAACCAAATTTGGAATCGAACCTCGACTATAGTCAAGGCCTGTCTACAGTCCAACAATTTTAAAATTTGGTCCAACCAAATCGGAAATCCAGAGAGGGACCAACTAGCCAACTTCTTGTTGCTGCTGTTGTCCTGGGGATGTACCTTTCGTCTGTCCTCTCTACTGGTCAAACTAGACCACGTAAAATCATGGGAATTATACGCTCAAATCGTAGCTTCTTAGGTGGACATGTGCCTCATCAAGGTTATTTTAGTGTAACTAAAATAGTTATGTAGAAACAAGCCGTCACGTGTTAACTGAAGCAATGCTAGTTTGCTGATTAAAAAAAAACCAAATTCTCCTTAATGTAACCAAATTCTCCCAACGAACAGTTAAGGAGCATTCACAAATTACGTTAGACGTAGATAGGAATCTGACTACCTGTGGATAACCTACGCCTACCACTGGGAAAAATCCGATTTCTTTCCGATTTTGCACATAGACGAGCCAGCTGTTAGTTGTTATGCTTGTTATCGTTCGATTTCTTTCTAATTAGAACAGAGACGAAATAGTTGACACCAAGTGAAACAGTGAATGTGTCATCATCACTACTAATCAGTAATGGCCACCATATTGCAATTGAGCGGCCATTTTGAAATTATGCTTGTTATTATCCGGTTTCCTTTAAATTTAGAACGGAAACGAAATAATTGATAACAAGTGAAACAGTGACTGAGTCATCGTCATTAGTAATCTCTAATAGCCAACATCTTTAAATTGGGTGCCTATTTTGAAATTATGCTTATTATCGTCCGATTTCCTTCAAATTTAGAATGGAGATGAAATAATTGATAGCAAGTGAAACAGTAAATGTGTCATTGTCATTAGTGACCTGTAATGGCCACCATATTGAAAATGGGCGGCCATTTTGAAATTATGCTTGTTATCGTCCGATTTCCTTCAAATTTACAATGAAGACGAAATAATTGATACCAAGTGAGACAGTGAATGCGTCATCGTCATTAGTAATCTCTAATGGTCACCATCATGAAATCAGATCGCTATTTTGAAACTATGCCTATTATAGTCCGATTTCCCTCAAATTTAGAATGAAGACATTGTAGTTGCTAACAAATGAAACATTGAATCTGTCATCGTCATTATTAATCTGTAATGCATGCTATCTTGCAATCAGGCAGCCATTTTAAAATTATGCATATTATTGGCGGACTTCGTTCAAACAAAAAAATTAAAAACGTGAAATCAGAAATAAAAAGAAAAGTTATACTCCATCTCTACGGGTGTATTGTGCATTCTTGTTGTTGCAGACAGTACCATCACCTGCACACTTTTATAGTTGAGCTGCAATTCTCAAAATAACACATATTAATAAACAAAAAACGGAACGTTAAACGTTAAGAGTAAGGGTCAAAAAGTCAAAACCTTGAAGGAACGCGGACAAGCTTTGACAGTTAGGGCCCAGGTGTAAAATGTTGTCAGTAAGAGGCTGGTAAGCATTAAACCCTTACTACCCGGTGGTTAGGTAAATGACTTAGTAAGCAAATTTTGTAACTCTAACTTTGTAAATGTAGTTCTAGCCTATTCGGACAGATCGTGTGTAGAACCGATGAAGCAGGTTTATTTTTGTTCTTAGGATATCTTTAAAGAACTTTAAGAACACAATTTTCTTTTTTAAGTTTGGCGTTTTACGTTTGATGGTATAGAATTTTTTATTATCTTCATACGAATTTCATACATTCAAGCAGGAGCCAATAAAACGAGCCCCTCCGGCATGTTCATTTTTTCCTGATTCAAGGTAATTGATGACAACCAATAATGCTCTCCGCTGCGAATACGCTCTCGTGTTACCAAACCGAAAAAACATTTTCTAAACCTAAAGCAAAGCAGGAAACGCTCATCCCACTAACATTGAATTTTCTTAATAAGTTAGTAAACCAATTTTGTAAATCCAACTTTTTAAATATAAAGCCTATTCAGATGGAACGTGCAGCAGGTTTTTTATGCTTGGAATATCTTTAAAGAACATTCATTAATCCGCCCCCTCCCCCCCCCCCCCCAAAAAAAAAAACTTTTCAACCTAAAGCAAAGCAGGAAATGTACAGCGTTCTACCATTAGGTTATCACATGGGTCTTTACAGGAGAATATCTTACAATTATTTATTGTTTTGGTATTGTTAACGACGAAAGTTGGGCACCGAGTAGTAAGGGTCTAATGCTTACCAGCCTCTTACATACAAAATTTTACACCTTGGCACTTACTGTCAAAGCTTGTCCGTGTTTCTTCTAGGTTTTGACTTTTATATCTTTGAGTTTAAAGTTAGATTTGTTGGACTGGAGCAGCTGAATGAGTTTTTGTTCACTTTGTCCTATAGGGCAGCGTCAAGTGACGTCATACTGCCTACGAGATAGCATCTGGAGAGCATAGCTACAAGGTGCACTAGAATAAAATTTAAGGGAAAACAACGTCACTTCTAGTCAAGACAGTGCTTTGAGAGCGGATTTCCTAGGCTTAAAAAAACGTTGTTTTCTCCAACAACAAAAATAGCGCGTTATAGGCTTAAGAAATGCAGTCTAATAGCATTGGCTGCAGTAAGACGACCTTCTTTTCGCCCTTCCGTGCCCCTTGCAGCTAACCCAGTTACCGGCTCCACCATAGAGTTACATACAATAATACTACGTCATGTCACTGTCCTATACGTAAGTGGCTGTGCAAGTATGATCTACACAAGCAATTTGATAAATAGTATTTTTTAATATTTAAAATAATTTTGAAGCAGTTTTTGTTATACATATAAATAAAATAAATTCAAGACAAAAAATTGTGGATTTTTTATTTTATTGCTAGTGTTGTTTTTTTTTTTTCAAAAAATTGTCCGAGGGGGATATTGGGCTGGGGAATATTGACCTTCGGGTATATTCCCCGGGGGGGGGGGGGAGATATTGGTCTGATATTCTAAAATTCATGTTAGTTTTGTTCTAGCATTAAGCTGATTTCACAACCAAACTAAACAGGTTTGTCCGTCTATAATTACGCTGAAGTGTACGATAATATTCTGTTTAAAGCAGTTCATCTTGGTTCAATATTTTTCTGTAATATTAATCTACAATAACATAGCAGCATCTCGCCACACCACGCCATGACGTCATATGCCCGGGGTTCAACGAAGATGGCGGCCGCCGTATTCGGAAGCTATCGTATCGTTTGGCTACGTTTTGCGGAGAAGAGCGTATGAAAACACAAACACACCTCAATGCTTCAAATACGATAAAGCGAAACACATATGATTAAAGATTTATACAAAAACCACTACTTGAATTAGCAGGACATAGAAATTCGTAACGATAGTGTGTTTGAGATAAAAATCATGTGTGATGTGTGTAAGCAGACAGAATTCGCGCCCATTTAAAGCCTACGTCGTGCGCCTTGTCGATATCGGGTCTGCCGACGAGTTTGGTGTACTCGTCGGCAGACGCGCAAAAATCGATTGGGAGCAAGGGAAGTCGACAACTCGAAAACGAAAGAGCGGAAAACGTGGAACGGCAATGGAACGTAGCGGATGAAAAACGAAACGAATCTTTTTGAGACGGAACGTTACTGAATTAAACAAAAAAAATCTTGTAATTTCCGTTTTTTATCCGGGTGACACAGTCAAACGTTAAATGTGACCGTGTTACCCGGAATATTGTGGAATACTTTTTTCTTATTAATTTACTTGAGCCTTCATGTAAAGGAAACTAACGCTCGTGTAGGTGAACTGGCTTAATCTTAGACGTTAGAGAAGCAGAATTAGTTTCGCCGGGAGTACTCTGAAGACGCTCGCCACTGATAGTATACATCATGGTATACCAGTTTAGCCTGGTTTATTACCGATCCCGATTGCAGTAAATATTGGTAAATATCGGTTTAATAAATAGAGGTAAAGATCGGAAACGGTTTTCAGAATCAGGCAAGCCTTACAAAACATAGTAGGCTATTTTGCTCACAGTTAACAGACGCATGTCCGCTAGTGAGGCCGCCTCTTGATCATCAACAATCACTTTTGACGACGTAAACTTAACTTTGCATGAACAAACTATGACGTCATGAATAAACTACGACCTCGTTGTTGTTGGCTCTTGGCCATTGCCCGTTTTGTCACCCTGATGGTTCCCAACCCCATGTCCGATTCCGGTTTTTTTTTTTTGTTTGTTTTTTGTTAAACGTTGTCTATAGGTCTAAACACCCGTGGTACTGCATGCAAAGTGTGGTTTGGATAGTCCTTGTGGTTTTCGCGTGATGCGCGGTCTAAGATTACATTAGAGTGCGATCAAAGCGGAGTAAATTGTCCAATAAATTGTCAGCAATTGCGATTTCAATTCAAATCTAGTTTTTTTCTAAAGAAATTCAAGTAATTTCCACAGCATTGCATTCATGCTACGGCCTAAATTCTAGTTCTCATAATATTAGATTTGTTGCCTCTGGCCATTGGTTGATGGACATTTCTAACAACTTCCACATGTAATCGTAGGAAGTACACAACCAGCCCTGAGAGGTTTAGGGCCTATTTTCAATCCAGGAATTTTTTTTTTAATTCCATATGTACATTAGTCAGTAGTGGGATTCGAACTAGCGTCCATTTGGTTTGAAGGCCACGACTCTGTAAGCTCAACTGCTGCTGCTCACGTTATTGAATTAAAAATAAATAACTAAGATTAACGAAATTCGAAAGAAAAGTGATAAGATAGTGAGTGATACGTAAGTGAGTAGAAAAGTAATTAGATAAACAAGATTATGGGATATGAGATAAAGAGATAAAGACCTGAGCTGAAATGAATAGGTTATAGAGATTTGAGGTAATTCCGCGACGCAATTGTTAGGTGAATAATCTAAACTAACTAAATTTGAAATAAACGAGTCTGAGATAATTCAGATACACGATATTTGAGAAAAACGAGAAAAAGAGATAAGTGACGAATGAAATAAGAAGCAGGGAATTAAAAAAGATGTAGGATAAATGAGGTACACAATCTAAGAAATAAATGAGATACACGACATAAGAGATGCATGAGAATTGAGATTTATGTAACATAATTTTTCTTTTCACACCGCTAAAACGAAGATCAAAATCTAAAACTGCTAAAAGGCACAGCAAAACTAAAAGGCACAGCAAAACTGCTAAAGCTGCCTAAGAAAAAAAAATTCAATGTTTTTCCATAAAAGCATGGCCTGTATGTTGGACTAATAACAACAACATCAACACAACAGCGATGGGCCAGAAATAGGAATAGTGGATAAGGGTGTTTCAGACGAGTTTAGAAATATTTGTCACTGAGGTTAAAATATCGGCTTGATCATGATGCCAATTTTCAAAATATTCGGATACTTTTTAATGGGTGAATTACGACATTGAATTAGTATTGTCAGTGCCACAACACCGTCTGATTTAACTATACCTACTGCCCACGGTATAATAGTGCAAACTAATACATTCTTACCTATCTTAAACTAATAATCATTTTTCACAGTTTGGGCAGAATTTGACCTCATGATGTTTAGAATATCAGACTGGCGCCTTAACCACCAACCCGTAATGATTCGAGGAAAAGTTAATATTTAAAGAGGATAATGTGGTGTAATGCTGCTTCTGTTTACTGAATGTTGCAGATAAGATATAGGCTAACAGATGAATAATTTATTCCTTAACTCGTCATGAGTTTATTCAACTGCCACCATCGTTAGTATTGTGAGCAAGCCACCATTCAGCAGTTGCAGCGGCCTTCAACGGATCCACTACAGCAACGACTTTGAAGGGGAATAAATTTCAAATTGAAAACTAATCACTCCGAAAATGATGTCAACGCAGCTTGGTGGTCCAGTTTATATTAATGTTGGTTTATTGCTCGCCTTGCACGGGACTGGTCGACATGGTGCGCAGAAATTGGTCCTTGAGAGGCCACTTTACAGAATTGGGATGGGGACTGGAATGCCAAAATGGTGCTCGGGACCTTGGTGTTCCAAGTCGAAAACTCAGCACGATACAATTGTTGGTGGGGTACAATTTGATGTTAGGAGGTTGTTGAATACAATTAATTTGGGGGTATAGTTTACAAACGACATGGTTTTATTGATATCAATAATCAGCTGTAGAAGATGGTCTTGGCTTTCTGTTGAAGGCGTGAAGTCTTGGGATGAATTGTTGCCATTACTGATCTTGATACGTAATCAGTGCAGCAGTGGAGACCGGATGCTGCAGAAGCCGGTGGCTGCAAAAGGCCTTAGCATTTTGTCAAATTTATTTGGAATAATCAGTATTACGGCGCAATAAAAAAAACTGGTTGAACTGGAGGTGGTCTGGTGCAGCAAGGTGAAAATTATTTATATGAGAAATGTCATGATCGAAAAATGTGATGCAGACATTTCATTTTAGAAATATAAAGCTACAAAGTTTGATAACAGTGATGACCTATCTTATGAACTCAGAGGGCAACACCAGCTCCTCCAATCCAAAACTAGATACTCCAACAAATAAATTGTAAAGTCGTAGGTTCACTGGCTTTTGCAGGTAAAAATTTTCTTTAAAAAATAATGGGTGTTTTCCATTAACCACAGTTATATTAATAAACTATATACTTAGAAATTATAATCAAGTGGTTGAGCTAGTGTTGCAACGCACCTGTAATTAGCAACATAATAATTGTGTTATTGTTTGATCGTTACAGAAAATTGTTGCAAAAGAAACAGTGAATGTACAAAAGAAAAAAAGTTTAATAGAGTGGCAAGAAACGTTTTTAAGAAAAAGTTGAAGAGGACCCTCAAGAAACCGACAATTGGCAGCTGGCTACCGTGAAACAGGAGGCGATTTTCGGTTTCTTGTCAAGGAAGGAACGTCGGAGTGGTTGCAGAAGTAAAAGAAAAAAAAGGGTGTATACATCGAGAAATAAACTGATTACGTGATGTGTAAGACCCTTATAACAACATTCTTAATATGAAAGTACAAAGACAGTGAGTGACTTCCACTGAATATATTAAAGTTAAGCGTTAACATAAGATGTAGTACAAGAAGATTCTACTCAAAAAGAAACTAACGTACTACCTTCCAATATTATTTTTCGATATAACATGCAGCAACACAAATTTTTATTAGAAATAATCCCCAAATCGTACTTAATTGGTTATTTGATCAATTGAAATGAAATTGATGGCTCCGTTAAAGAGAAGCCGAAGAGAAAATAACCTGAACATTACAATCATGTTAGGCGGAAAAACGTTTAAGTTTTGGTCATAGTACTAGGCTAAAAGTCTGGCCTGTTAGATTTCACCTTTCTAGGGGAAGTAAAATTTTATCACAAAGGACATAAGTGGTAAGGGGGAACACTAAGCGGGATTTCAACAAGGCACCGCCAAGTACTTTTGGTTAGACTATAGCACCGGACGTCACCAGTTCATGCTTAGTTATTGCCCCAGGGCCACAATCAGGATTGTAAACCGAAACTGTACAGTCGCCTGAATCCTGGCACAGGTCTGGAACGGATACTCAAGCCTAAGCCTAAGATCCCTTGACATGCAAATTTGTTGATACACGTTTGACCTTGACCAAAGCATTGCCTAAGCAAAATTGTGGATGGTGTTGATCCCGGACTAGTGGTAGCTTGTTCTCTACCCCAACCCAGAGATATAATAGGGGGACCTATACGCTTATATTCCATACTCAAAAAGTTGTTATTCATTTTAGTAATTGGGAATAAAATGATGATTGGTTACTTGAAACAAAGCACGTCGATGATTGTGTGATGCCCTATTGCAACTAAATGGACTCCAAAATGATGCTCGTCACCAAAGAAACGTTAAACGAGTGGTACCCACGATTGGCCGCAGTAAGTGTGTTAGTTTACGTTCGTGTAAATATAGTTTGAATTAACTGGGGCCCGCGATTCGACGCAGCCGGCCGTAAACAATGATTAAATTTGGTTATCCAAAAAAATTTAAAGTCACACCGCGCGATTTAAACCGTCTTGGACGGCTTCAAATTCTCATTAATTTCGGCTTTACGGCTGGCCCTCATGAACATGGTATTTTTGGAGTCAGACTGAGAAGATGGGTTGCAAATAACAACTTTCTTATGTGCAGCCAGGTACAACGTAACACGTTCGTAGATTGACATGGAATTTTGATTACTGCTAACCTAAAACTTGTTGCGGCGAAAGTTACATAAAAGTTACTATGGCTTAGGAGTTAGCCGGGATTATACTGTAGTGATGGTATTCACATTTTTAGTAAACAATAATTATGAATCTGAATAAAATGAACAAAATGCGACAACTTATCAGCTCACTTTATAATTCTTGAACCTTCAATAGTTAACAATACGAAAAAAGGATGGTCTGA
>JAHWFP010254986.1:38088-49899 GCA_023313725.1 Lithobius niger
TCGGTGGGATTAGCTTGGCGAAAGAGCTTGGCGTTTGATATCACGACTTCCCACGGCCGAAAAGCTTGGCGGGAATCCTTAACAAGTTTTGTTTTGGGGTAGATTTAGACTTAAAGCCGAGCTGAAGCCTTTGTGCTATGCGATCAATATACAAGGAACTAGTTAACGAGTAACAATGCAAACGGACTGCCAGAAATAATCGGCAACACAACATTGTCGATAAAATGGACGCACTACTTGTTTGTAGTAGGGCGCATGGCTTCGGGCCACTAAGCTTTTAATAAATCCGCAATCCGCGCTACTTATTGTTGATGGTTGAATGCAAAACAGCAAGCCAGGAGAGGTTAACACTCGTTAAACCCTTTGAAAACGGCAAACGCTTTAATTTATACGATTGAAGTCCTCACTCCAGCAAAATTAAAAAAAAAAAAAATTAATATCTCCGTTCCTATTCAATATTTTTCGATCAAACTTAGCCAGTTAGTAGATAAGGCCACTAAAAATTAATTTAGTGGTTCTAAGGTGCGCACGCATGGGTTTTTTCTTAGCGCAAGAAACGTTTTTTATGACACTGTCTAAAAAAAAAAGCACCAATCACGCATCAGCACTTTCACCAAACATTACCTGGAGCCGATGACCACATGAGCTCTTTGCTCCATTCACATGATCGCCTAGAAACGAATCTAAGGATCGTTCAGAGGCATGACACAACTAAAAACTTGGATTTAAAGAATGACTTTTGCCAGTACGTGATCCTATCATTAAAACATAGATATTGTACTAAACAACAATATATAAGCTCCTGGTTTCGTTTTGTTAAGGCCTAACTGGGCAGTGGCTAAAATAAGATGCAACCAAAAAAAAATACAAAAGAAGTGATATCTAAAACAAAACCCATGATGGTGAAAGAACCCGTCAAGTTTCTGCCAATCAAAGTAGTGATATCAGAGCTAAAATGGCTGCCACCAAATTGCTATATTAGTTGCCATGCTAATCTCCCCGACCATTACTTCACACGTTAAATGAAAAACTTGAGCAGTGCTATGGGTTCTAGCAATGGTCATGTTTTTCATTTAACCTTTGATCTAAATCGGTAATAGCGTGGCAACTGATATAGCAAGTTGGTAGCAGCCATTTTTGCTCTGATATCACTACTTTGATTGGCAGACACTTGGCGGGTTCTTTCACCCTCGTGGGTTTTGTTTTAGATATCTTCTAACACACAAACAAGCAACGTGCCTCCTTAAAAATGAGTAAAAATTTGGTACGTCCTCATGCACCTGGAGGCAAGCTGTAAAGGTGCACGAGGTGCACGAGGACGTACCACATATTTTATTCAGTAATTAAGGAGGCACGTGCTTGTTTCTTGTGTTAAAAGATATCGTTTTATGCATACCTTCGCAAGCGATACAGAGAACTCGGTGGCGCTAGATGCTGTAGACTTTCATTTGGTGGCAACCAGCCTTTAACTGGAAGGAACCATCATCGTGTCAGTTTTTTTTTGCCACATGAGGGAGAAAACTGGAGTACCCGGAGTCCACTCTCATGCAACGGGCAGGAAACAACTGGAGAAAAACCAGTACGGTATCCCTTTACCAGGATCGACCCAGGGTCTGCAAAAGCCAGAGATGTACATCCCGTACCAAGACGCCCCAGTGCTCACGTCTACCCGTTGATGCGAAAGAGACGATATTGTATGTTCACCAAAACGTAGCTTACTGCACACACACATATTGAGAAAAGGACATCTAAAGAATATGGCTTACGTTGCCACACTACAATGCAGCTCAGTGAAGCCTGACTTCAGGCGGGCATTCTCACTGTTGTCTCCAGGAACGCGCAAAGAATTCCTTTGGGAACGAGGTATGGTAAACTGATTTTAAGAACCTGTTCCTATCAGTGACGGTGGAAGTACCCTACTTTGGTAACTTTTGCACTACAACATGAATCCAACTAATAAGAAATTTTAACCCGCTCAGTAAAATTGTGGTATAAACCACCCAAGGAGGGAAAAGCAAGAGTAGGTTGGCATAATGGTTCAATTTGTTTGTCAATGGCTTCAACCATTAATTCACTTGCTGCACGTTAGTTTCTGATTAATTTTCCTGAACATTTATGTCGGGTTAACATAGCATTTCTGAGTGGCCACTCTATTCCCTTAAGTAATGCTACTGATTTACGAACTTTAATCCACAATTAGGGTATAGAATGCAAGCAGAAATTTGAAATTCATCGGATAACAAATTCAACATTTATATCGTGGATCAGACAACTTCCACTTCGCATGACAAGCTCACTCTCTAATTCGCATCGCGCGTCACCTGAAAAAAAAAGAACTAAGTTCAAATACAAAAAGCGAGTTTGGTGAGGGGCCCCTTAGGAACCGTAGTGAAGCAAGCAAAGCATGATCGAGAAGTTAAGATGAAGTGCGGGATTTACTAGTCTGCTTCTGTACAATGATAGGTCAGTGGGCAAACGAAAAAAAAAAAGGGGGGGGGATGTCTTCCCCAACTTTATGAGTAAAATTTGTAGTTGTACTTTGTACTTGCACGCAAAAGTAACAATTGTAATGAAAAAAAAAATGGTAAGGCTACAGAGCAGGGTACAGACCACATTTAAAAAAATCTTAAAATCAACGAAACAAGAAAAACCCATGTGAAGCGTGGACTAACACAATTTTCAGTAGACTGTGGTTCCTGGTGTTTGGCTCCAGCGTCGCTTATATTGTGTGTTAGTATCACGCTTTATCTTTATTTTGTCAGCTTTAACTTTTATTAAAACCACTACCCTATTCCATTGACAAATAGCTCAATATTATAGACCCATAGATTATAGTTTGCTTCGTAGATCACTATTTTGAGTGGTATTTATTACACTGCCGTAAATAAAATTTATTTTTGTAACGGTGCTTGACTCCGTTATACCGAACTGAATGTTGGTTTTCTTGTATAGCATGGTTGTGTTAAATTTAGTAAAAGTCATGTAACCGTTGCAAACTCTATTTATTCGTGATAAATTGCGACAAAATTAGGCAGCGGGTGAGTCCCTTTAAACTTAGCATACATTATCAGCTGCCAATTTGTGCAGCATCCCACAAAATAAATAGCATTTTCAAAGACCTTCTGAAAAGTCGAAAAAAAATCAGTTTAAATTTGGTTTTCGCTTCGCATTATTATCTAGTCCATTCTTCTCGAAGTCTTTAATTTCCGTTTTTTATACTCAATCCCATCCTCCCGCGGCGACAAGTACAAACGTTTTTTCTCTTTTTCAAAACTCCATTTGATGTCCTTGTCTGCATTAGTTTTGCAACACGTAAAATCATGTTTTCTAATTTTCCATCTTTCTATTCGTTTTGCTCCGTGATGGCTGTTCCCTCGGCACCACATTTTCCAACAACCACGCTTCATAACGTCATGTGCCCGAACAAAATTTCTTTCGTTTCGTTCGTTTATACGAATAGGCTACTGAATGACAAGATTGGCGCGCCACATTTACCTCCGTGACAATGACCTCAGGTATTACGTTTAAACACGTGTTCACACGATCTGGACGAAACTTCATTTGCATACGTTTTCAGAGATCAATGTATGATTGAATAAAAAATTCACTACGCCTACGTAACCTTTACGAAGCAATGGCTTACGGTTTGATTAAACGATATTGCGGTAGGATGTTGATTGGTAAAACACGTTTGTTTAGACTAAAATCAGTAGCAAGAGCTAAAATTGAATGAGCATAGCCCACAAAACCGTACAACAGTAAATGAAATAGCCTCATCAGTGTAGTCTTTCAGCTAATACGATTAGGCATAAAATTAACGGTGTATGCGTACGAAGCCTTATATCAAAATATAAACTAGTTCCTTCATATTTACAGCTTCACTGATTACCTAAATTGAACTGTTAACGGCATTCGAAACCGTATGTAAAATATAAATTAGTAGCCTCATATCCATACACTGATTAGGCCAAAAAGGAATGGAATACCTTAACAAAAACTTACAGGAAAAGATACTAGCACAAAATAACATAACTGGTTATTAACGTGAGTATTCGTTGAGCACACCTTTCATTTACGATGCAGAAATTAAAACTTTCAAAAATGGGCCATAACTAGAGCTCATTTGCAAAAAAAAAAAAAAAAAAAACGCTCTCACAATTCGCACAAATACTATCGAAAACATGGGATTTTTAAACGAAACTCTTGTTTGTGCATGCTACAACAGGAAGCCAAAACGTTTAAAACACACCTCTCCAAGCTCCTAACCCTCCCCTATAATCGATTTTGATTCCCACACACTGAAACACACACATGGAGCCGGCATTTCCTCCGGGGGGTGTGGGTAGTGTTTGAGCTGAGCTCCGTTGTACGGGAACGTATCTATGTAGCTCAAAAAGAGAAATTAAGGCTCTTACCTTATTCGCATGATGCTAACTTGGGCTTACATTGTAGGGCCTGGTGCTGCTGCATACAGTGTGCTCGGCAGAGAAGCAGCAAGGCAGACTCCAGGGGCAGCCATAGCGGCAAACGTAGAACGAGCGCTCGCTGAAAATTTATAATCCTACGTCTCGTGCATCCTCAAACCCTGAAGACGACGTTATTTTTTTCTTTTCCTTATAAAAATCTTTGCATTGTCCTCACTACACTATGGTTGTATTTTTGGCAGTGTTTGGGGGATGAGTTTAGAATATTTAGGCCGAATTGTATATATCCATCCAAGGAGGGTTGTTTGAATTCACGGGGCTTTCGTGCAAGATTCGTCAGAGAGGATAGTTGGTCATACGAGTTCACAGTGACCAAGCCTAAAACTCAGACGCGATCGGGGCACGAACCGCGCACCGGGAAGACACGTTTTTGAACGCAATCGCACGCGTCGCTCCAACCACATATCGGCTGCTGCTCCTGCGTCCGCTGCTGCTGGTGTTAACAGAACGTCGATTCGTACCCACCATGGCTGTGCTTTCACTTCCCATCCACACAGCAGCACTCAACCACGTACTCCTTACTCGCTCCGCGCAGCCACCGAGCCAGCCGACGGAGCTACGGACGCCCCTAGAAAACCACCGCTGGCTGGGTTAAGATCGAGCCAGACGCCAAAACCCATTTCTGCGCACGCGCACAAAACTACCGGTCTCGATCCACCATGATGGTGGTCTCGCGCCGTTCCCCAACCAACTACTCCCACTCCCTCGTTTGCGCAGGCGCCCTGCCGACTACTATGACAGCTCACGACTAGACGCGAGGTCTTACTACGAGCGCTGGCATGCTTTTCTAACGTTCGCTCTGACTGAGCTAGACGCAACAGTTTTCATTGTTTGTAGCGCTACTCCATAATTGTGCAGCGTGCTAAATGGTTGTTTTATGTATACCACAAATGAAAGGACAATTTCGACAATTTTTACTTCTTTTTCTCCATTTTTGGCCCTATTTTATTGGCGCACCACAATAGAACCCATAAATCAATTCTAAATGCAGTTAGTCGTACGTCAGTGTATTTCCAATCATCCCACATGCAATAAGCGCCACATCTGTTCTGATTATAAGTTTCTAATGTTATAGGTTTGGCCGCAGTGAGCTCAACAGTGCGATTGTAGCAGAAAACTCTCGCTTCCTATTTCACCGCTGGGTCACCTGGGAGAAAAGCGGAAGCTGCTCCAGGACAGGTCATTGAACATCACCATAATGGCTTTTAACCAGGCAACAATAGCAGGGATTGAGTACCAGCTCGTGCAAGAACTGGAACTGGGAGGTGACTCGTAATTTGTATCCCGTTTGCCTCGTTTGAAGTACCGAACTTTGTTACTCTTAAGAGCTCGTTTTAACGCTATTGCTTGCTAGTTCCGATTGGCTTGGACCAATCGCATCACGAGTGATAAGTTTTACACGTATTTATTAGGTACAAAGCTACACAGCGTAAGGGCGCGTTTACACAACGACAATTTTCTCGCTCAGTAGCTTTTACTTGATCAATACTAAATCTGATGGCTGCTTCTCGCCTTTACCGGAGTTGCGGCTTTCGAGTTGTCTGTACGTAGTAACCATGGCAACGACGCTGACGCAAAACTTCTCCTCGTGCCTCGTGACACGGCGTACGATACTTGCAACATTTAAGCGTCGATATATGACAATAAGAAAAAATTTTTACTGCAGTACACGACGACGGACTGTTGTTTGTATGCCGGCTTTCGATGGTTTGTCTTCGATATGATAGCCACGAAATGGACGCCATGTTGGATTCTCGCTGCGAGAAGCTATTTATTCTACCGACGTTTGATCATTGCTAGAAGCTGTACTTTGAAGGAGAATAGCAAATTTTGGAAATAGCGTGCAATAACAACTATCTTGTAGCAATTTTTAAAATTACTGTAGCACTTTGTTCTTTATCCGTGTTGTTATGTATAATACATACAATTTGTTATATATTACCGCATTCATTTAGTAGCAACGGGAAACTAATCATAAATAAATAACGGTTGACTAGCAAATAGCATTCGGCGAGCGAGAATGACTTGTTGCGTAAACGCGCCCTAATTGCTGCGTACGTTTTCCGCGGAAGTAAATAGCAGTAAAAACCGCTTTAGCGTATGTTCCAAATTATTTGGTGGTTAGGGCGGAAATTGAATTAAAGCTGTGTCCTGACAAGTAAATTCCCACAAAGACATAAAATTGCCCATAGTGTTTAATTTTCGAACCTATTTTTTAGGGTCTTGGCCACCTGTAGACGAAGAACACAATAACGAGAACGATATAACCAAACTACAATCAATAAAAAATATATGGTACTTAACAATTAAAACAAAGGTTCCGATTGGCTTGGACCAATGACTTAACAACAAAAAATAAAAATAAAATAACTCCGGCAGTCAAGTAGCTTCATGACCATGTCAACGCAATCTTGGAAATGACGTCACTTCCTGCAAGTTACATTTCATTTATCGATAAATTATTAAAAGCAACTCCCACTTCACTATTATTGGGAATTTATTAACAACATTCATAATTCGATTTCTATTGACCGAGATTGAGTATGCCTTATAATTGCAATCGAATCTTTTCATCAAGCTCACAAATTCACAATAAAATATTTGCGCTACACTAACGTCTATGTTGTGTTCAGTAGAGACTGCATGCTTACTGACAGCATAAGATTTTTTATTCTTAAGAATATATAATACGGATGTAAGCCTTAACAAATTTGAATGCTCTAAAGGAACAACGAAACTACTTGTAAGCCATCAGCATCACAGTAATACGTGTAAAACAATCTCCAGCGTCCAAAAACCAAGCTGGAACTTGTTTTACACATATCAGTGCGACGCTGATGGCTTACTTGTCTTTTTATTGTGTGTGTTGCTTTAGAGCATCAATTTTTTAAGGCTTACATCAATATTTTATAAGCTTCAGCGTTTTTTACTACTAATATATGTTATTTTTTTCTTGTCCAAACAAGAATAACTACAACAAGAAGAATATTGCAAGCACATTCAAATAACTGTTATAAGAATCTGTTAATACTTACATTCTAAACTATATCCACCCAAAACCAAAATTGGTATAAGAGAAGCCGCTAAGTTTACAAAAAGGGTCGGCCTTTGAAAGTAGTGATATCATTCAACCAAGGACAGGCCACCAAGGTTAATCCTATTAACCTTGGCGGCCTTTCCCTGGTTGAATGATATCACTTCTTTCAAAGACCGACCCTTTTTGGAAATTTGGCGGCTTCTCTTATACCAGTTTTGGTTTTGAGCAGATATCACAACTTTCATAGGCCTGCGAACGTACCAAAGGTCACACCGTCTTACCACCATCTCTGTAATTTTTTTCTGAAGGAATTTTGTGTCTATAAATTTTAATATTTTTATTTAATCGTATGTAGTCATGTACATGTAAAATTCAACAATAACAATTAATATGTAATATTATCTGGTTGGCGGCGACGCACTAGCATGTGTCAAGATTAACCAGCAAACTCGGCGCATAACCAAAACATACTGCTTTAACTCTTTACTTTGCGGACATTTTTCTCGTGAAAATTGCCAGTTTCGCCACGATTGCGCATAACAGTAGAAAATTATGCTGTAACTTTTCAACTGTACACAAGTTTTTATTTTTAATTCTAAAATGGCTTCAATATCATGACTTCAGTAATTTGAAGTGCGAGATAAACGAGACGCGTAAAAATGCGTATGTTTGTGAATCACGTAGAAGCACAGAAAGTGTATATGTGAAGGAAAAGGGTAAAAAAAATTAGGTTTTTCCACTTGATTGGATCCCGTGCTCGCGATTTGCATTTTGTTTCCTACTCTTCTGTCCAGCCAAATTGTCCTTTTCAAAGTCGTGGGGCAGACAATTCAGTTTGGATTCGTGTACCGTAAAAAAAAAAGCCCAAACCTTTGCAATAAAAAATACCCTGTTTCGTAGTGCACCACCTACTTGCAACAATAATGTATTTTGACAATTAAGTAGTGAAACGATAAGCGTATAACACTTAAACATGTTATAGTCTACTGTTGGATGACAATACAAACAATGGTTTATAACAATAATTTAGCACTTACGCGCCACTTTAGCGCCACGTGCTTCTAGCTGCAACCCCCATTTTAGAAGAAAGCACTTCCCCATATGACGCTTTACCTGTCTGCCGAAATTTAGATTTGGCAACTTTCCCTAGTGAGCTGTGCAGGTGTCTTTATACCCTATGAAAATTATTAACATTCGAGCCTGCGGATTAGCTAGTTACTAGTAACACAAATTAACATTATTGTGGGCACTTTTTCTCCATAAAGAACACGTTCCCACATTTTAATGTTGAGGTTTTCTTCGTTACTGGATCCAAGACACCTGACTTAAACGATTTGCAAAGATCTCTACCGCATGTGGCATGTGGAATTCACACCAGTACGCTGAAATCAGTTATAAACTTGTTTCAGTTAAAAGACACAGTCTGCTAGTGAGGTCGCCTTTTTTCCATCACCAATCAATCTTTTATCAATCGGATGTCGTGTCTAGATAAATGGAAAGATCGGTTCGCTGGTTCGATCTCTAGTGAGAGAAAAAATCCCAATAAGAACAAGAATATGTAGTCATGTTAAAATAGCTTTCGAAAGGCCTTGTCCTTGTTAATATCTGCTGTATGTTTTAAGCTATAAAAAGTGAAAATCGGCTCATCGATTCTTTCTCTAGGTGTGAGCAAAATTTCCATAATAGCCTAATAGCAACAACAAGAATGTTGTAGTTAGATTGAATAGCGTTCAAAGGGCCCTGAGCCTTGTTCACACGCACGTTTTATACTGTGCAAGTTGAAAATCAGTTCCTTGGTTACATCTCTAGGTGAGACCAAAATTTCAACACGAAGAAAACCGCAAGAATACTGTAGTCAAGAGAAATAAAAAAAACGTTCAGAAGGCCCTATGGCGTTGTTCATGCCTACATTCTAAGCTATAAAACTTGAAAATCGGTTTATTGGCTCAATCTCCAGGCAAGGGCAAAGAATACCAAGAACAAAAACAACAACAAATGGCCATCTGTGGAGGGCAAACGGTTCGATAGTTGTCATTAAAATTTGTTATGCAGCGAAATGTAGACACGTGTGTCGCCGCCAAGTAACAGTAGATCATCCCATTGTAAACATCCGATTGTTAAAAATTGATTGTTAATGATAAAAAGGCGGCTCACTAGCAGACATGTGTCTGTTAACTGTAAACAACTGAAAGCATATTTTGGCATGTTGAGGATAAATCCCAATGCGACAGAAATGTTTCAAATTGTGGAAAATGTAAGGGGAAGGGTCAGAGATTAAGAAAAACTAAAATTTAAAGGAAGAGTGTCCACCAATCATAGAGAAAAAGATGCGTCAATGACGTTGTTTTTATGTTACTGTCTAGCTATCTAGCTAGCTGACTACCTAATAAGATTTTTCCCATGTTAAATCCCATAGACTTTTTGCTCATGGCTATCGCAAAATTACGAAGGCCTACGTACCTGAATTTTTGCACACGGATGCGTGGTGATTTGAGGATGGTCCTTTTGTTGGTTTGGGGGTTGTAGGGATCAGGACAAATGCGTGGGAGGGTGTTGAAATTTGCCACCGGCGAATTTAAATTTCGTTTCTTTTCCAAGTTGCAACCTAAGATTTTAAGCAACAATGGCTTGAACAATCAAGACTGGTCCTTAGATTTATTGTAAAAGCCTGGACGAACTAAAAACTGAGCTGTAACGAAGGACAAAATAAAGAAACATTTACGTTGCCGTGGATTGCGTAAGAATAAAGGGATGCACGTTAGATGATGGTTACGCAACAATACGAGCATACACGAGTTAATGGGTTTTTTTTGTTAATAACCCAAAAAAAATGCTTCGCGTTCTGCTGTTTTAGTAACAGCGACCTTCGGGGGTTTCTGCATGACTAAATGTGAACGAAATCTTGAAAAATTAAGGGGAAGTTGCAGGGATAAACAAAACAACTGAAGGGGATGCGCTGATTGAGTGAGCGAAGCGAACGAAATCAGCGATTGTTAGTGTAGTGTGTGCAAAAATGAGATTGAAGCATCCTAAACAGGCGGTGTAACCTTATGTACGTTCACAGTCCTATGAAAGTTGTGATATCCACCCAAAACCAAAACTGGTAGAAAAACCCGCCAAGTTTCCAAAAACAGTCGGCCTTTGAAGGTAGTGATATCATTCCACCAGGGAAAGGCCGCCAAGGTTAATCCTATTAGCCAAGTTAATCGCACCGAATAATACTTTGGACGTTAAATGAAAACTTGAAGATTGCCACCGCTATAGCAATCTTCTAGTTTTCATTTAACTTTCGAACTATTAGTATGTGTGATAAACTTGGCTAATAGGATTAACCTTAGCGGCCTTTCCCTGGTGGAATGATATCACTACCTTCAAAGGCCGACTGTTTTTGGAAACTTGGCAGGTTTTTCTACCAGTTTTGGTTTTGGGTGGATACTGTCTAGCTAGCTAGCTCTAGCTGACTAGCTAATAAGATTTTTCCCATGTTAAATCCCATAGACTTTTTGCTCATGGCTAGCGCAAAATTGAGAAGGCCTACGTACCTGAACGTTTGCGTAGTGATCTGAGGATGGTCCTTTTGTTGGTTTGGGGGTTGTAGGGTTCAGGACAAATGCTTGGGAGGGCTTTGAAATTCCACGGGCGAATTTAAATTTCCTTTTTTTTTCCAAGTTGTAACCAAAGATTTTAAGCAACAATGGCTTGAACAATCAAGACTGGTCCTTAGATTTATTGTAAAAGCCTGGACGAACTAAAAACTGAACTGTAACGAAGGACAAAATAAAGAAACAGTTGCCGTGGATTGCGTAAGAATAAAGGGATGCGCGTTAGATGAAGGTTGCGCAACAATACGCGCGTACACGAGCTAATGGGTTTTTTGTTAATAACTCAAAAATAAATTGCTTCGCATTCTGCTGTTTTAGTAACAACGACCTTCGGGGGTTTCTGCATGACTAAATGTGAACGAAATCTTGAAATATTAAGGGGAAGGTGAAGGGCTAAACAAAACAACTGAAGGGGATGCGCTGATTGAGTGAGCGAAGCGAACGAAATCAGCAATTGTTAGTCAGTGTGTCTAAAAATGGGATTGAAGCATCTTAAACAGACGGCGTAACCTTATGTACGTTCACAGTCCTATGAAAGTTGTGATATCCACCCAAAACCAAAACTGGTAGAAAAACCCGCCAAGTTTCCAAAAACGATCGGTCTTTGAAGGTAGTGATATCATTCCACCAGGGAAAGGCCGCCAATGTTAATCCTATTAGCCAAGTTAATCGCACAGAATAATACTTT
>JAHWFP010254986.1:50299-67128 GCA_023313725.1 Lithobius niger
CCGATCGTTTTTGGAAACTTGGCGGGTTTTTCTACCAGTTTTGGTTTTGGGTGGATAATTATAACACGGCCCCGAATACTGAATTGCGTTAATCTATTTCATTTATGGGTGAAACTATACGGTTTCAGAATTTCACGGATCCCCAACAAGATTAACAACAACAGCAACAAGGCTATTGTAGTCACGTTAAAATACCGTTCAGAAGGCCCAGTCTTGGTTAATACTTACATTTTAAATCATAAAACACAAAAGTTTATGCTCTTAGCTCGATTTCCAAGAATTTTTGGTCAAGCCTCAGGATGGAGATTCTGGGGAGCCTTGGGGGATATTTCATGAGGATTCCATGGTTGGTTCGATGTGTACTGATAAGAATGACTTGTTTGACACAATTCATCTTTTTAGTACGATCAGCAAGAATTTGTTGATTATCAGCCTCACAAAGGAGAAGTGTGTGGGGGCACAGGGGGTACTTGGGAAGGAGGGGGGACCTTTGAGGTGTCTCAAATTGGAGGGGTTCCAATTTCATGCTTTTAGCTTGATGTGCATGAATTTGTTCTTTAACAGCAGTACTAGCGAGGGCAAACAGCCCCAATAACAACAACAGCAACTGGATATGCTGTAGAGGCCAAACGATTCGATTGTTGTAAAAGGTAATATCCCGGGTGCAAATGTAGTTATCGATAATTTTTTGGAACACGAAAGTTTTTCTCCCATTAAACGCGTTAGTGTTGGCTAATTTTAAGATTCCGAGCCAGGAAGTGGCGAGGATCTTATTTGCCAACACAAGAGCACAAACGAGTTAAAGGGAGCAAAAACATGAGTGTTCCAAAAATATCGATAACTACCCACCGCAGGAGGGATATTTAATTTGAGTTCGCGTGAGAACTACCCTATCAATTTATTACTAAATCAGTTACAAACATTTATGAGCATATGTAAGAATTTCCGCATTCTGTTTTTATGTTGTTACATTTTTATGAATTCATTTGTGAGTCTATTAGTCGTGACTTACATGACGTGGCCTATCATTTTCCATATGTTTCAGTTTCGTTTTTTAATACGCTTCAGTTTGCAGATGTTTACAGGTTGTGTCTCCATAAAAAAGAAAACAGAATGTAACTGAAAGTCTTTACTTAACGTATTACTAAAATTATCCTAGATGTTTACGTAACATTTAAATTAGCTATACATATTTACATCCATATTAATCGCATATGTTTTTGCCGCTGCGCTGGTGGAAGCCAAGTTAACTTCAATCCAAGCTTCCGACCGATGCTCGCTTACTTGGTTGCTGTAGAAACGAATGCAGTAAACGCCAAAAATAGTGTTAAAGTACCTTCAAGTAACTATTTCTCGAGTGAAGAAGCATTGTGGGCATGTAAGAATATAACTCCTATGAAGCGTATTTATTACGGTGTAATCCATTATTAGTCCAGTTACCACTATGCTCATTTTTGGCCTAACCTAAAAAAACTGTGTGCACAAAACGTTTTTGCGCAGAGATGTTCTACAATAGGTCCCTACTTCAAAACATAATGATGCCACCAGTCCTTGGCACCCTTGGAAATTCAAGATGGTGTCCAAATGGCGACAACAAAACGGTTTTTTGCTTCTAGCGTCTAAACCGTTCATCCGATTGAAAATTAACCGGTTGCTAATTATGTTTAGAATACAATTTCCATCAAAAAATGTTCTATTCATATTTTTGGTAAAATTAATCCTTCTTGTCGAAATTCGTTATTTAAGGTGTTTTAGGCCGTTAACGCATGTTACATATACGATTCCTGACTTTAAACAGCTGCAGTACCATTTCTAATTCGGACAAATAGACGTGATTAGGCTTAGATGAAAGATGAAGATGTATATTTTCCAACAAGGATAATTAAAGCGATTTATATTAATTAGAAGCTAAGCTGCGGCAGTTTACATACGTTTTAGCACTGTGCTTTTCGCTGTATTTTACCACTTGTTCCATCTTTAAAATGCTGCACCACCCGTTCTAATACGGATAAATAGACGTGATTGGACTTAGATGAAAGATGAAAATGTATATTTTCCAACAAGGGTAATTAAAACTATTTATATTAATTAGGAGCTAAGCTACGGCAGTTTACCTACGTTGTAGAGCTGTCTTTTTTGCTCTAATTTACCACAAATTCCATCTTTAAACAGCTGTAGTACCCGTTCTAAGTCAAATAAATAGACCTGATTAGGCTTAGATGAAAGATGAAGATGTATAATTTCCAACAAGGGTAATTAAAATGAGTTATATTAATTAGGAGCTAAGCTACGGCAGTTTACCTACGTTGTAGCGTTGTGTTTTTCGTTCTATTTTACCACAAGTTTCATCTTTAAACTGCTGCACCACCCGTTCTAATTCGGAGAAATGCACGTGATTAGGCTTAGACGAATTTCAACAAGGGTAATTAAAATGATTTATATGAATTAAAACTACGATAGTTTTTCTACAGTGTATACTGTGCATTTTGCGCTATTTTACCACAAGTGCCATATTTAAACTGCCGTAACTTAGCTTCTAATTAATATAAATCGTTTTAATTGCCGTTGTTGGAAAATATACATCTTCATCTTTCGCCTAATTATAACTACGTCTACTTATCCGAAGTAGAACGGGTAGTGCAGCGGTTTAAAGATGGAACTTGTGGTAAATTAGAACAAAAGCACAGCACTACAACATAGATAAACAGCTATAGCTTAGCTCCTAATTAATATAAATCGATTTAATTACCCTTGTTGGAAAATATACATCTTCATCTTTCGTCTAAGCCTAATCACGTCCATTTATCCGAATTAGAACGGACACTGCAGCTGTTTAAAGTAAGGAATTGTATATGTAACATGCATGTAACGCCTACAATAACTTAAATAACAAATTTCGGCAAGAAGGATTAATTTTACCAAAAATGTGAATAGAGCCTTTTTTGAAGGAAATTTTATTCTAAATATAATTGGTAACCGACTAATTTTCAATCGGATAAACGGTTTAGACGCTAGAAGCAAAATACCGTTTTTCGTCGCCATTTTTTGGACGCCATCTTGAATTCCCCAAGAGTGCCACGGTGGCATCATTATGTTTTGGAATACAGATATATTGTAGAACATCTCTGCCCAAAACATTTTGTGCAGACTATTCTTTTGGGTTTTTGTGCCGGCTGCCGGCCTATTACCTTCAGCAGGGATAAACGAATCTGACAGTGCCGTAGCGAGTGGCGGAGATGAGGGAGCTTCCTTCCCTTCCCCGCCACCCCCAACCGTCCAAGAAATACAGTTGGTAAATTCGAGTTGTCGAGTTGGCAACCTCGAATTCACTGCAAATTCACGTTTCCATGAATACTGGTTAATTATTATCATCATTAGGTCCGTTTGAAAGTAAAGTTTACGATGCATTTGTTTTTAATTGCTTTTCGTTAACACTTCTGTTTAGCATGCGAGTAAAGCCCTCTCCAGACAGAATACAATTTCGTGCGAAGCGATGCGTTACATCGTGTCTGCAAGGTCAAAATTGCTGAATTCTCACGGTTGATATTGTGTTTGAGCACTAATATTGAAGTCTTTTTTTCACCATACTGCGACACCGGGCAGCGGCGAGCAGCCAGTCTGGTTAGGGCTTAACTCAAACGCTGCCCTGACCGCTTCTGGTTGCTTTCCTGCAGCTCTCCTCACATTGTTGGGAACTTGGCTTAGGGGTTTACCTTGTGTGGTTTACAGGATGAATGACGGGGAGGAACGGGGAAACGGTACTTTTAGAATATAGGTAGCTAAAATGGGGATGAGAATTTTTTTGACGTAAAAGTTGCATTAGAGCTCAAATCCCAATGGAACGCTTTTTTTGTGTGTGTGCTAGAGCATCAATATTAATTAAGATAAGCGCACAAACTAAGAAACTCATGTGAACTAACAAAAGCACAAACCAATCAAAACGGATTTCGAAACGACGACTTCAAATGTATTATCTGTGAGTAACGCAGTAAAAGCGAAGCTGGCAGAAGGTTTGGTTCATCTGAAAAAATCGGGCATAATCGTAAACGAAAACTAAATATCCTAACGGGTTAAAACGGGAAAAGTGAAATATGTAACAGCTGCGACAAAATGGGACGTGTTATTAACTATGCAGCGGTATGCGTAGCAGTATGCCCTAACAGGCGGGAAACAGCGGTGTTTTTTTATCAAATTATGACGAACCACGTAAGAGCATGCCCATAAGGGTCAGGTTCCAACCAATAACATGCTGGTTATTGTCTTGGTCAGAACAATCGAGTTGATCAGTACTCGAACACGTACTTCAGGACTCGGCGTTACCCTCGGCCACGGGTATACTATTTCCAAAATCTTAGCCAACGTTTACCGTGAAGAAAAATGGGGGCAACTGAGCATATGAATAAATGGTAGATGCTGTTAGTCCCGACGCCACAATCGGCTCAATTCTTACATGGTTAAAAAAAAAAATAACACAAATTTTGTCTGATTTTGGTCCTAACAAAATCAGACAACATTTTTGTTATTCATTTTAGCATGGGGTTGTTCTAATGTGGTTTTAATAATTCTTTGGTGCCAGTAAGTCATTAAAGGGTTTCAGACGGTGATCCTAATTGTAACGGTAGGCGCTTCTGATTCACAGTTAGTATTGAATGCAAAATACTGCCTATCCATAAAATCAGAAATTTTGTAAGGTGGTGATATCACACCCAAAAAAGTCCAAAAATGCATTTTCCCTGTCAAAATGAAAATTTGCGGTTTCTGCCAAAAATTATTATTCTGTTCAGCAAAATAAGCTTGCATTTCAAGTAACAAAGAAGTTTTAAAAAAAAAAGAGCAAAAGTTAGTTTCGCGATTTTCATAATATTGTTAGATAGGATCCACAAGTGTTCTATTCGCCACCTGCAGCGAATATTTTCTCAACTATACCGTTTCTCCATCAAACAATAATTGTTCGTTTAACTGACATGCTATTTTGATTAGAGATACTACTTACAGTGTTGTGGGGAAGTTTCTGGTGGGTGTTTTAACGAGTGTGTAGACTAAGATCATGGCTTTCAAATGGGGTTTCTTTTTTTTTCCCGGAACCATGCCGTTATTAATGGAATTTAATTTTGATGGAAAACAAAAAAATAATGAAACTGACTGAAAATAAAAAAAATGATGGACTCATTTCTTCTAAATCAACTCACCTGTCAGGAAACAAACCTAGTGTTTGGCGAAGCAAAGTCAGCGTTAAGTCCCAAAAGTTAGGGTTCGTTTAGGCAACGACAGTTTTCTCGCTCACTAGCTTTTACTTGATCAGTACTAAATCTGATGGCTGCTTCTCGCCTTTACCGGAGTATGCGGCTTTCGAGTTGTCTATGCGTATTAGTAACGATGGCAACGATGCAGACGCAAATCTTTTCCTAGTGCCTCGTGACATGGTGTACGATGATTGCAACATTTGATTTATGCGTCGATTTATGACAACACGAAAACAATTTTTGCTGCAGTACAAGACGATGGACTGTTTTTTGTATGCCGACATTCGATGGTTTGTCTTCGATTCGATAGCTACGAAATGGACGCCATGTTGGATTTTGAATTCTCGCTGCGAGAAGCTATTTATTCTACCGACGTTTGATCATTGCTAGAAGTTGTACTTTGAGGGAGAATAGCAAATTTTTGAAATAGCGTGAAATGACAACAATCTTGTAGCAACGTTTAAAATTACTGTAGCACTTCGTTGGTTATCCGTGTTGTTATCTATAATACATACAATTTGTTACCTATTACCGCATTCATTTAGTAGCAACGGGAAACTAATAATAAATAAATAACGGTTGACTAGCAAATAGCTTTCGGCAAGCGAGAAGGCCTTTTGGCGTAAACGTGCCCTAAAGTCCCAACCAATTACTTTTTTTTTACAGCGAAAATATTGTCATTAGTGTTTGTTTGACTTGCTTGTTGCAAATTTTAACACAGAAAACTATGGTTAGAATTTGCAACAAGTAAATCAAACAAACATTATTGACAATATTTTCACTGGTCAAAAAAAAAGTAACCTTTCAATCAAATTCACCAGGGATTTCGTTAACAACATAAATTTAACCTGTTGACAGCTCTTTGATCTTATACACAACAGGTGGTATTTTCTCAACAATGACAAATAGTCTAATCCATTTGGATTGTGAATTTAGAACTGAAAAGGTAGCTTTTTTAGAAATAAAATGTGAACGAAGCTAAACCTCGTCAAGTACGTTAAATTGGCTTGGGTACGTTTTCATTTAACTTGTCTTACTTGTAACGTCTGTCAGACTGTAGCAATAAAACTGTCGCCATAAGACTGTCTTCCTTAAATTTACACTGAAAGCTGTTGCCCAAAGCGGTAACGGTTGGTCTAGAGCCTCAGAAATTTGGGATTCGATACCAATGTTCATTCTCGACCAAAATTTTGGTAAGCTGGACTATAGCCAACAAGGTCAAGAAAATCAGAAGCATCGGCTCGCAAGCCACTTGCTGACCCCTAATAGCAGTCACATGCTTCTCCCGTCTTTTTAAGCTGGGAATTTTCGGTTTCTCTATAGTGTTACCATTAACATTTATTTTTCGAAATATGCCCGTTTAATTTATGAAAGTATGTTTCAAGAAAGGAATTAACTTAAAGTTTAAAAAGATTAACTGAACCAAAAACGGCTTCGCCGTTTAGAAAAGAAGCATTAGAGCTCGTATCCCCATACTCACAGCTGTGAAGGTACACGAATAAAAACGGATTAGAGTTCACTCGAACGCAACGAATTATAATTTGAACTCCAATTCCAAGGAACAAGGAATGGTTTTATTCATTGGTTATGTCAGACGTCTGTTTGTACGAGTTTTAGATTTTCGTTGTGTTTCATGTGAGTGTGTATGTTGTATTTTGCGTGCGTATTTTATTTGTGTGAAGTATCCAACCGTTTTCTTTGTTTGATTAGCGATGTACATGAATACGTGTGTATGGAGACTGGCATTTCACAATTCTTGTTCCCTGGAATTGGAGTTTAAATTATAGTTCGTTGCGTTCGAGTGAACTCTAATCCGTTTTTATTCGTGTACCTTCACAGCTGTGAGTATGGGGATACGAGCTCTAATGCTTTTTTTTCTAAACGGCGAAGCCGTTTTTTGTTCAGTTAATTTGTTGGCTTTTCTCGCTTCCATTTTATTGTAATTGCTACGGTCTGGTCTGTCATGTGTTGGTATGTCCACTGTACACCCAATTTTGTTTGCGAAAAAACGAAACATAAGAAAAGCGTATTTCTGTTCAGGTACTGCCCAAGCTTTACCCCACGTTTGTTTTTTGATGGCAACACACTAGCGTATGTCTAGAGTTAGCATGGGTTAGCTGATGGGTAGTTGATTCAGCCTTGTTGCAAGTAGATGCAGTATTATGGCAAGCAATCGCGGAAACAATTCAACTAGCTTCCGGAAGCCTGCATCGAAGAAGTAAATAAATCATTCAGTCATGTCTGCCGTCCAATTTTGAGGCCTTAAGGCACCATGCAGTTTAAAACTGAAAGATTAAAAGATTAAAGCGAAAACCAAGACCATTTCATTTTGGTTCTCGACAACGATTGAATATATTTAACGGAGCCGCAGCCCGAAGCTACCACGACAGTGTTACTTTCCCCGTGCCCGAGCATCGTTGCATCTTGTTCGAGTAAGCTACAATCCGATCTTGTGTACCTTGCCTATTGTTGACCATTGTTACATATTGCAGCATTGCATTCTGGGCCCCCGCCGCAGCCGCCGCCGCCTGTCCAATTTTCTGAAATTTTCGTGCGCAAACGAACTGCCGGCCGTGTAAATTAATGTGAAGCGCTTTTTTATAATGAATTTTGAAAACGTGGGCTATCAGGATTACTAAGCAAGCACTAAATTCAGACGAAATGCTTCCATTGTGGCGTTTACTTATCTGACAAATAATTTTCAAAAAGGGTGGTAAAAAATGTACGTTGTAATTTACATATATAAGGTTATGACTCAAGTCTGCTGTTGAATGAAATGCTAAATTCAAAATACACTTTTTATTTTTTGCTTTCAATGTCGTTCAACACACACCAAAATTTCTCTAACTAAAACAAGATCAAGGTCTCAAAAGTTAAAAGGCGTTAATGAGTTCATTTTTAACACCACGCAGTGCAAGTAACTCAGTGACGGCGCCAGGGGTGGGCCATGCCCCCCCCCCCCCCAATATTTCGCCCCTCCATCCCGCCGCCCCTCCCCACACTCCAACCCTCAGGTCACCACTAGAAAATAAAATAATAAAATAAAACTTACAGGCTAAACTTGAAATCAAATGAATAAACCGCTTTTATTTTTTTTATCTTATTTTGTTTATATATAATACTTTTGTTTTAGCAACTTTGCAATACTTGTGTAGCCTCATTTATTCTGTGTGTTTATGGGGCTTATTTTACAAATAAATTGTAGCTATTGCGTTGAAGTTTAGGTTACGTTCAAGATGAATTAAACGGAATAAAAGTGCCTAATGTGGTTGCCTTTAAAAAAATCCTTGGCCCACTGACTTCGTCACTGAAGTAACTGTAGCGTGCAATGTCTTCTATGTCTGCCATTGAGGAGGGTTTTTAAAGCGGCTATGACAAATTAATAGAAACTTACGGGGGGGGGGGGGGCGATAAACACCCAATAAAACTGTTTTCCGACTGTAACTCCTTAACCGCCAACAAATCAAAAGCATAATGTGAAGCAAAAACGTTCAGCACACAATTCTGGACAAGAAAGGTGATATACAACTTTTAGGTAAAAGCAACCATTGAACCCCAAAATCGTTTTTTCAAGTTTAGCACCCTTAATTTGCAGGAGCACTCCTTTGTTCAATTGGTTGTCATAGTGAACTTCGGTTTCAAAGTGCTATTGCGAGCTTTCTAATAACCCGAAATAAACATTCTTAGAATTTTCTGAAAGGTGGAGGTCTATTCTTTCCAAATCCTAACCGAAATGGTTTAGCTTAAATATAAATATGAGCAGTACAATGGCACTATGTAATTGAAACTAGATCCAACACCAATTACAGCTGCACCTTTAAACGGATTTAGGAAGGTCCATATATAAGCTAGAGAATTCGGTTAGAATTGATGGAAAGAAAAGTTCGCCACCTTTCAGAATATCCTAAATAGTTCTATTTAGGGTTATTAGAAAGCTCGCAGGAGCACTTTGAAAACGAAAATCACCATATGCTTTCGCCGCTACGCCATTACAACTTCACCTTTAAATAGGTGTAGGACGCTCTCTATCTAAGCAAAAAAAAATTTGGTAACATTGATGGAAAGAACAGATCCCCACCTTTTAGAATATCCAGAGCATGTCCACGTTACCAGAAATTCTTTTCCTCGTTTTCTGATGAATTTGACTTTTTCCCCCTAAGGCTCTGTGTGCCCTAGTCACTTAAAAAGGCATCATAAAGCCATTTTACCTTATGATGTTAGTAGTTCTTTGCCACCTAATAGTATGACAACCAGCACGAATGGATAGTGGACACTCGAAAATCAGGTTTCTATTTGGTTTCAGGTAACTTATTGAAAGGAAAAATTACTGGCGATCCATGATTCGAGCCCACCAGCTTTGTGATAGAAGACCAGCGCTCTAGCCGTACGCCCAATACGAAGAACAGTATATACTGGAAAATTAGGTCTACATTTGGTTACTGGAAACCTGGCATTGAAAGAAGAAAAATAGAACACAGGCAGGACAGGATCTGAACCCATCACTTGTAATACTAAGAGGCAGCATGTTACTGTGGAACCCAACTGGAATCTGTATAAAAGGTTTGCAAGTAACTTGTCTTAACATAAGTAAACCAGAATTGGTGGCCATTGTGTGCTGTTTTAGTCAAGAAAGGAATGGACAAGTCCAAATTGAGACAAAAGTTCTCATTGGTCAAACATATGTTCTGTCTCCTGCTATTGGTCAATTTCGATTTGACATAAATTAGGCGGCCATTTTTGTTTAACTTTTGATAATTTTTGAAAATGGGCTTTAATGCCGAGGGGTGGTGGGTAATTAATTTTTTAACAGGCAACTAATATGCCATGGGTAATGGGCAAGATCACATGATCAGTCGGTGTTTGTTTGTTTTTGAGGCTGACAAGGTGTCTGCAAGAATATTGCCTCAGGTTACAATAGCCCTAATCACCCCTGAAAACTGTCCCAGATCCAGTCAAACTGGCCAACATTGCCTGGAGCTTCACTGGGTCCTCCTTAGGTCCAGCCTCATTCTACTCCCTAATTACCTTCCATCAAATCCTTTACATGACCTTCCATGGACCTCTTGAAATTAGGAATGCACCCCTCTCTAGTTTGGGGGTACCTGTACCACTGTCATTTCTTGATGCTTGAAAAAACTAACCACTAGCCTTCCAGTTAGCTGTAAGCAGACTCGAACTAGCATTCTCTTGGGTTGTAGACCAGAAACCTACCACTCAGCCATTACAACCAAACATGTCAGTCTTACTGTAAATGATACCTTCAGTATTGTGATTGTTAATGGCATGGAAAAAGAAATTAACAGAAACATTTTAGTTGGCTGACTCGAACCAGCAACCATTTGGTTTGAAGACAGTAACTCTACAACCAACCCATTACAACCAGACATGTTAGCGTTACTGGAAATGGTACAAACCTCAGGCTACAATAGCCCCCAAAACTGTCCCAAATTCAGTTAAACCAAGACCAACGTTGCCTGGAGCCTCATTAACCAAGCTGCTTGGAAAACTAAGTGTACAAATGAGTCCAACCCACAATGCTATTATTCTATTTTTTGTTGACTTAATTCGAATTAGAATTGCCAAGATATTACAGCCTACGGACATTGTGTACATTGCCCAAAAATGTGTGTAGTCATATCAATCCTTGACAATAAGATGTAATTTCGTCAATAAAGCCTACGATTTTTCTTGTTGGGGAAGGGGGGGGGCGCGGGGCGGGGGGGGCGGGAACAAATACGCATCATTACCAGGAATTTGTTTCCTCTTTTTTTTTTTTTAAGAATTTGACATTTTTTTAAGGATGTGTTTGTCCGTATCACATAAAAAAACCATTGGGCACATTGCCATTTAATTCCAACCTGCCTGCAAATCTTCAACCAGCCTGTATGTCTTTTTATTTCTTACTTTCAATGTTCAACATACAGCAAAATTTCTCAAACTATCTAAAACAAGGTCAAGGTCACAAAGTTTTTGAGACACCGCGCAGTGGTTGGGAACTGAAACTGTATCCTGCCAGTCTTCTATTGCTGCAGTTGATCTCTGGAGTTTTCGCCACAAAATTGTGCCATTAAGCGTCCTAGTTTTTTACATTGCAATTTTGCTGGAGAATTACTTTACGAATGGTAAACACTCGTTACACGTTACTTAATACCAAATCTTCTGTGTATTTCTGCCGTTATTTTCTCTACGAACGACGCTCCTTTGTCAAAGGTTCTGCACTTGTAACTTTCGATCTCCCGCAGAATGGATGCAATCAAGGCCAGTTACCTTTCCAAGCAGTTGGAACGATCACAGGAAAAAGGATCAGGACACAACCTACCCCTCTGCGCTCACCGTATTCTTTACAACGATCATGGAAAGCTACACTCACACTTGCGCACCGCATTAGGCCAATTCCCCAAATTCCCCAATTTAGGCCAATTCCCCAAAATAAAGAGAGTCAAACGGCTGGTGACCCAGTAGATTGCGACCAACCACCATCTCACGGCCAACACCCCCAACCCGACACACACACAAAACAAGACAAAGATGTATACCTTTATAATACCTCCGTTCTTGAGTCCTCCCATGATGCAACACAAATGATCGATTGCGCTGTACTGGCAGCAAGGCTCACCGACAGAGCGGGAAAAAAAATGGCGGCCACACCACCACGTTCATAAACTTCGTTAAGGGAAAGCTATCAACAGTCAAGCCAGGAAGAATACTTCTCGACGTTGCTCGTCGATTTCAGCAAGATAACCCAACAATGCCTTTCATCCAACCTTTTGAAGAATCTTCCTGAGCTTAACTGTTGATACAAACAAAGCTTTTTTAAAAGCCACAAAAAAAGTTTCTTTTCAGAACCAAATCGCAACAAGCCCTTTTCAGGGTTACCAAAGTGTTAAGAGCCAGACTTCCTGTTTTATCTCGTAGTACTGAATAAATGTTCGTTTCCCACTTATGTTTTCTACATAAATAATTTAAAAAACCACCAACCCCTCCCCCGCCCCTCTCCCCAATCCCCCACCCAACCACACGTTTTGCGTACAGAACACCAATAATGTATTTTGTACGATTTGAGGGGGGAAAAATACCTACAAAAATAGCTTCCTTTAAAAAATAAAACCTCAAGCTCGTATCTCCATAAAAAATTACAACTTTGGATGCGCACAAGTAAACAATGGGTTTTCCAAAAAAAAAAAACGAACTATAATTTTAGCTGCAATTTCAGGGAACAAGAATTGTATAAAACTGTTCCCTGAAATCGTTGGACTGTTTCTGATTAGTTTTATTTGAGGGACAAAAGTTAGGCGGCAGAGATGGTAAAATTCAAGGAATTGGGCACTTTTTCATAAAAGCATAAAAATCGGTATGATGAATGTGCATGCCTGTAAGATCATTTTTAAAAATGGTGCCACTTTGAAATTTACCCAGGCGCCCTTAAATTCAAGATGGCAGTTAAAATGGCGGTTATTTTCTACAACTCCTTAACCATCAACAAAGCAAAAGCACAATGTGAAGCAAAAACATTCACCATACAATTCTGAACAAGAAATGTGGTATAGGTCTTTTAGGTAAAAGAAACCATTGAACCCCAAATCGTATTTCAAGTTTACCCCCTTTAATTTCCATGAGCGCTCCATTGTTTAATTGGTTGTTATAGTGAGGTGAGGTTTCAAAGTGCTCTTGCGAGCTCTCTAATAGCCCGAATTGGAAATACTTAGGATTTTCTGAAAGGCGGGGATCTATTCTTTCCATCAATCCTAACCATAATCGTTTAACTTGGATAGGGACCGTCCTACTTCCATTTAAAGGTGAAGAGGTAATGGCATAGGGAAAGCTTATGGTGATTTTCGAATACAAAGTGGTCTTGCGCGCCCTCTAATAGTCCGAAATGGACATGCATAGGTTTTTCTGAATGGTGGGTATCTATTCTTTCCACCAATCCTAACCGCATTTGTTTAACTTAGATACAAATATAAATATGAACATTACAATGGCACTTTGAAATTTAAACTAGCCACTACACCAATTACAGCTATAACTTAAGCGGACAGTCCCTATCACAGACAGACAGTTTCCGGTAGGTTTGATGGAAAGAATAGTTCCCCACCTTTCAGAATATCCTAAGAATGTCCATTTTGAGCCATTAGAAAGCTCGCAGGAGCACTTTGGGAAACGACAATCACCATACTCTTTTGCCACTAAGCCATTACCTCTTCACTTTTAAATAGGTGTTGGACGGTCCCTAGCTAAGTTAAACAATTTCGGTTACGATTGATGGAAAGAGTAGATCCCCACATTTTAGAAAACCTAAGCATGTCCATTGCGGGCTTTTAGAGAATTCGCAAGAACACTTTGAAACCTCACCTCAATACAACAACCAATTGAACAATGGAGGGTTCGTGCAAATTAAGGGAGTGGATAAAATCCGAAATCTCCGTCCAGCAGCATCCATTCTGCTAGTAGGACTGCTGCCCCGAAAAAAGCTGGTAGACCAACAGCTTGCAACACTCTGTAATAGTGAACTGGTACGATTATGTGGGGAAAGGGGTGTGAAATTTGTTCTTGTTTGGGATAAGTTGCTTAGAAGTACAGGCTGTATGGCCCGTGATGGTATTCACCTTACATCCAAAGGTAAATCAATTCTACGGGAAGACATTGAATACACCTTAGTCAACCCAGGATATATGGGAAACTGGGCGCTTTAATGGGGGCTTGGTTTAAATGGAGAATATCAGGTATCATCTGAGGTTTTTGCAGACTTTTCACCTGTTCCTCCCCATTTTGTATGTTTGGATACCCTTAAGTGTGTTGTCCTGAATGCTAGGAGTTTGAACGCAAAAGTACAAGAATTCTGGTTTTCGCTATCTTCAGAGGTGTATGACTAAGTTTTGGTCACTGAATCATGGTTGTCGGAGTCCCTGCCTGATAGTTTTGTAGTGGGAGACTGTCCATATCGGCTTACTAGAAGAGACCGTGGAGCTTTGGGTGGTGGTGTCTTTGTTGCTGTGAAAACGGTGATTCCGTATTCTGTATTCAAAATTGCAAGTGATTGTGAAGATATTTGTCTTGATTTCACTTCTGAAAAAAATTAGGTTATTACTTGGTTACATCCCAGATAGTTATGATGAAGATGTGGTCCAAAAAATGTGTAACTTTTTTGCGACTGTTTTCGTGAGGATTATTCCAATATATTTACGGGTGACTTTAATATGACGCATATAAATTGGGACTTAAATACTGTTTCGCACAAATGCCACCAGTTATTTTTTGACTGTATCTCGGAGGGCTGGCTCAACTCGTAACTGAGCCTACACGTTTGAACAATATGTTAGACCTTGTATTGGTGGACTGCGATAGGCTTGTGTATGGCGTTAAAGTTTTGGATCACTTTGGAACTAGTGACCATAACATGGTTGCTTTTAACTTGCAGTATTCTGGCATTAAAGTAAGCCGCAAGACCCATAAATCTCGATTTAGGTTGGATTATATGCTCTTGCGTGCATCCATTAGGGAGGTTGATTGGTATGGAATTTTGCCTATAACGAATGATGTAAACTATCTGTGGTTAGCCTTTTTAACCATCATTGACGAATGTGTCGCTAAAAGTCGTAAGTTGGTTGGGTCAAACCCACACTGTAAGAAAACCTGTCCAATTCCAAAATACCTTTTTTAATTAAGGAGGAAAAAATTGAACTTGTGGCATTTGTATAAACTTAATCCGTGCAATGAAAATAAACAACGGTATAATGTCTGTCAAACTGAATATTCAAAATGCGCGCCCGAATTTGAGCTTAGTTTAGAGCGACGTGTTGTAAGTGAAGGCACTATGGCGTCACTTTTCAGATTTGTTAAAAAAAAAAGAGGGGATCTCCCGTTCCATACCTCCCCTCCAAGTAAATTGTGGTTTCATTAATAGTGATATTGATAAGTCAAATCTCTTAAACAATGTGTTTATGGAAAATTGTGTTGTTGACAATCGGGTTGTTCCTCCCTTGGTTGGTCCTCAAATTGAATTTAATTGTGATTCCCCAAAATTTTCAAATTTGAAAGTGTTTGAGGTACTAACTACTCTGAAACCCAGTCACAACATTGGACCAGACGGTTACTCTTCATTCTTTTACAAAGAAATTAAACAGGAGGTGTGTGAGCCTCTTGCCAGGATCTTTGAACTCTCTATGGTAACTGGTAAGCTGCCCGAGGATTGGAAAAAGGCACGTATCAGTCCAATCTTTAAAAAAGGCGATGCTTCTGACCCGCATAATTACAGACCTATTGCTTTAACTTGTGTTCCATGTAAAATCATGGAACACATTATACGTGAGAAGATGACGTCTTTTATCCAGGAGAAAGGTATTCTTCTTGACGACCAGTTTGGCTTTATGCCTAGTAGGTCAGCCAGCTTATTACTTCTGTGTCTGTCTTGGACGATTGGACGAGTTGCTTTGACGTTGGTGTGCCTGTGGATGTTATTCTAGTTGACTTTGCGAAGGCATTTGATCAGTCGTGCATTCAAAACTTTTGGTGAAATTAAAATTTCTCGGCGTTACGGGCAACTTATTAAATTGGCTCCGTGACTTTTTATCTAATCGTACCCAGTATGTTTCTGTCGGTGATGCATGTTCTAGTACTAAACATGTTACTAGTGGTACAGGGTAGTGTCCTGGGACCACGCCTTTTCATCTTGTTTATAAATGATTTAAAAACTACAGCAGTTGATACATTGCTGAAAAAATTTGCAGATGATGTGGTGGCATATGCACCTGTTGTTGATAATGCTTCTTACAGAGGTTTGGTTAGTAGCACTTCTGAACTGTCCACTTGGTCATCTGATTGGCAACTGCCAATTGCTCCAAAAAAATACACCACATTTCAACTTGGGAGATAGAATTTAATGTGTGATTATGCATTATCACCAAATCATATCTTATCCCACTGCAGTGTGGTGAAGGATCTAGGCATTTGGTTCTCTTCGGATCTCAAGTCTACAACACACTGTTTAAACATTACCAAATCTGCAAACCAACATGTAGCGTTATTAAGAAAGTTATTGACCTCTGGAGATGCTAATACTTTGGTTTGGGCTTTTAAGGTTTTTGTAAGACCCATTCTTGAATATGCTAGCCCTGTGTGGTCACCATACTTGGTAGGTGACATTGACCGTATTGAGTCTGTTCAACGTAGATTTACGAAGTCGTTGCGTGACCAGCGTAAGAGCTCCTACTCTGAAAGGTTGGTATCTCTTAACCTAGATTCACTCGAGTTGCGTCGATTAAAAGAGGACCTATACTTGACGTTTTCTTTGCTACATGGGTTGATTAATTTCGATTTTACTAAATTTTTTGAATTGCGAATTGATAGCTGCCGTACACGTGGACACCCGTATAAACTTGCAGTCAGTACCTTTCATACGGACTGTCGTAAACATTTCTTTGCAAATCGCGTCGTGACCATATGGAATGACCTACCTAGTGAGTTGGTGATGCTACCATCTCTTAAATCCTTTAAAGTGAGACTCCGGCAACATGATTTGAAAAAGTATTTGTCTCGCCCTTTTTAGCTGGTATTTATTGCTGCTTTCTGCATTACTGAGTGTGATTG
>JAHWFP010254986.1:67228-83095 GCA_023313725.1 Lithobius niger
TAATTTTAATTAATTTTTGATTTTTAATATTATTATGTTTATACTTATCAAATTGACGATTTGTTGTATTGACAATGAATTTTTTATATATTTTTTTTTTACCATTTTATTGGGTGGGGTATTAGTAGCCATAACTGGCCCTTCCCCTCGCCTTTTGCTGTTGCTAGCAATAAAGTTTTATTATATTATATTATATTATTAAACTTGAAATACGATTTTGGGGTTCAATGGTTGCTTTTACCTAAAAGACGTCTACCACATTTCCAGTCCAAAATTGTGTGCTGAACGTTTTTGCTTCACATTGTGCTTTTGATTTGTTGACGGTTAAGGAGTTACAACCAAAAAAAAAAAAAACCTGCCATTTTACCACCATCTTGGACTTAAGGGCTCCTGGGTAAGTTTCGAAGTGGCTCCATATCTAAAAATGATCTTACAGGCATGCACATTCATCATGCCATTTTCATGCTTTTATGAAAAAGTGAACAATTCTTCGGCTCTACCGCCTGACTACCACAAATGACTACAACAAATGAACAACTCAAGTGAATTTTCATTTGTGTGCCTGTGAATTTTCATGGAGATACACGAGGAGGTAGTAGTAATAAGTTTAGAAACATGAGTTTAAAACAACCTAAAACCCTAGTGTTACATACACTAACTAAGAGATTTCTTTCGCGAAGTCTATTTTTTTAAAGGTACAGATCAGAAACAAGTAATTTTTTTTTAACCAATTAGTAGTGCCTTGGCCTCCAATAGCAACGTATATTTCCTTTTTAGTCTTCTGTACAGCCGTACCGGCTGAGAAGACTATTGCAACGACTTTCCCATCCGTCCGTCGGTTTTTTCGGAACGGTACCAGATATTGACGACCATTGTTTATAATGTTAGATTTAGGTGAGAAGTTAGTTAAATAACATGGCAAATTAAAACATCGTTACTTCCTTATAGCTAATAGAATTCTTCGACGTAACTAAATTAAATAATAACATTTGATCGTCGATTTAAAATCCTAAGGATACACTCAATAAAAACAAATGGATTTTAGCTTCGTTTAAAATAGTCTCATCGCATTGTTGCATGAATGAATAGGCAAACCGTCGAACCAAATTCTCCATTAGGCCTATATCTACTACTTACGGAATTCAAACTGCATTTTTCAAATTAGGCCTAAAATAAAAATTAGGCCTAAAATCATGTTACCATGGCAACGTCAAGTTGCTACGAATCGCTGTTGGCTTCATCAACAGCGTCTCTCTCGTCACTTCCCTACTACTGATCTATATAAGCAACGTTGCACGTTATGTTGTAACATTGTAACTGTGTGACTGTAGGCGCACCATGTTGCAAAAATGTTGCAAAAATGTTGTATAGGCTTACTATACAATTCATATCTCCGTTAGCTGCTACTTACGAAATTAAAACTGCTGGTTAAAATTAAAATTAGGCCTCAAAGCTGACAATTATGCCTAAAATGTAAAATAGGCCTAAAGGCTAATACATTTTTAACCGACAATTGTAATGGCTACTGCTTTTAGATAAGTATAATAGAGATAGCTAGCTGTTGTCGTTCATGATACAGGTGTGTGCCTCAACATTGGAAGTGGAAGAACTGTACAGAAGACCGGTGCGACTAGGCAGTCGCTATAGCCGCTTGTTTTTTATTAACACGAAAAACCTTTTTTTAAAGCAGAATTCGCGCCTGGTACGGGAAAAAATCCTTTCCTTGGCTGCTGGCATAGCTTACGCCAACCAACGAGCTGGCAGGTCGGCTTTCCCGTAGAGCAGTCTACAATACTGATTACATGCAGGGCGCTCCCCTGATTCTGGCAAAAATAGTCGATGATAATTTTTCAGAGGACTCGAGAACCAGCGCGCCCAATTTAAGTCCCCGAAGTGTATTTCCTTAGGCGCAGACTGTCATCCACGTACCACGTTGCACCACATACCAGTTTAGAATTTTAAGTAGCAGTACGACACAATGCCGACTAGACGGAACTACAGTCAGACGTTCATTCGCCCTTTAAGACACGAAGGCCTTCAGTTATCTCTCTTCTATCCGTAAGATTTTTAACGTACCACTGGACCCACATGGGCCCACCGCCGCCTGTTAAGGGCCCCAATATATAGGGATCCTCAGGGAAAATCAGGGTCCCTGATTTTACGTTAGTACTATTTGTTGGTTGGCTAGCACCACTTTTGGTTGGTTTGTCAAGCAAGGCAGACGAATTTTGAAAGAACTCTGATGTAGTCAGAGTTGCAGTAGTTATTACCTTCTTTTGTTTTAACAATGTCTTTAGGTGTAGTTTCAACATTCTGTTTTTGTGGTGTTTAAAGTTAATTTTTCCACCTTTGCTGTCAATTTCTTCAGCAGCCCTAAATGCTCAGCGCGAAATGGCTCAACCTGATCTTTTACAATTGGCGACAGAACTTGCAGGACTACAAACTATCTAGCTATATATACTGTATAATACGCTTAGGTTGGGCAAGCAAATTCATCATTATGAATTATGCACTACAATAAAAGAGGGCGAGCGACCGACAATGTCAAACAAACGGGTGTGACCTGTAACAATCAGTAACAATCGAAATATTGCTTTAATAATGCTACCTCTTAGAGCAGACTTAAAGAGTTTCAAAGTTGGTTCAGTAACAATCACTGCATGCACGACCGTTGTTGGATTTGTTGCGCTTGGTATCAGAACGGAGAAACGGGCAATTGAGCGTCCTCCATTGAAAAAAGACACTTACTTCCACAAAAAACAAATCAGGGAGGAGCAGGGATGGGGATATTCCGACTACTCAATAGGGGAATCCGGGTCGGGGACGGGGGAGCGGTGCGGGACGAGAAAGGGGTTTCGGGGGGGGGGAGCAGGGGGAAAATCACACCATACAACTGGGTAGGCCGCAGGAGAGTTCGGAGGAGGAGGCAAGGAGGCAGTCGGCACCCTTTTTATTCCATTTTGCCCACTACAGTATTTCGCTCAGGCATGCGGGAACCGGCTAGACCGGCGTATGTTACGCCGGGGGTACAGCTAGTTGTATTATCTTACAAACTATTTTCATTTTCCAGGTTACCTAAATTAGTAACTCTATTTTCTCTGGTTTGATTGCCTAAACAATTCTTAACACGTTCCTGACAAACTAAGCTAGGTCCATTTCCAAAATCGTCATACGAATCACAATTTCGTTCGAGTTTTGCTTATTTAACGCTATCTAATATTTTATCCACCATTTACGTTGTGAATCCTAAGTTTTGATCCAAAATCTAACGCACAAAGCTTCTATAAACCTATGGTGGAATAATGTTACCCAAAAAGTGGTTCAGATCATTATGGTGTATTTATTAGCTCGCCTGAATTATGGGTTCGGTTCACAAAAGGTTGCAAGAGGAATGAACATTTGGCTCAGTTTGGTTTTGACTAAAGCCCATACTACTGAATTTAAGTTGAAATGGTAATTATTAAAATACAAGTTTTACATGCTGCAAAGCAAGCATTGTATAAAATATGGGTTTATGTTTGAGTTGGGACTTGGGTTAAGGGGGAATGTTCTAATGAAAAGCATCTAAAAATGGCGATTGATGCGGAGTGGGTCGGTTGTGAAGTTAGGAGGGAAGTGAAATTAAAAACTAAAATACAAGCCAAAAATTCATCCAGCACGTGGGGTTACAATAGACTGCTCGCAACATGTCAAACATAACAGAGTTTCATTGTTAAACCAAAGGATGATAATCAAACACAATGTCTTGAATACTACAATTATTGTCGAGATCAGGAGACAGAATCTGTTTTAGTATTGGCAGGTCGATATTTGGAATCGGTAAACGTAAACTAGCTCTCTACAACACCCACGTGACTGCTACGAAATATGTGAGCCCAGAGTTTGACCGTGCTGAGCAGGAAAAATTTGCGTTGCTGTCAAAATTGAAAATTAATTTGGTCATTTTGTTTGCTATCCTGTCCTTCTGTTAGCCATCACCACCATACAGAAAATAAAAATAAAATCTTAATCATTAAAAACTTACGGTCGGTATATATATATATGTAGGTATATATATACCTCTTCTCCTCTTGAAATAGGAGGGCTAAAAATATGAGAAAGGTGTCAAAAGACAGGAAATTAATCCGGATTTCGCGTAGGCGTATTTTCGTAGTTCTAGGTAATAATTTTCCCCTCGAAAAAAGCGAAAAAACCCCTTTGGACCATTGTTGAAACGAATTTTTCGAAGTTGATTGTTAGTTTCGGAATATCACATCTTTCTGCTGTGCGGATGGTCCACAATTGTTGCGCCACGTAGGAGGCGCGTGGTCCAGTAGTGTTGTCAGTAGGATTACGGCTGGCAATGCTAACAGCCGTCATTCAACAATGAGGCACGTGCAGCTCGCTGATGAAACGACTGTTGGAGTTGCATTTTGGATATTTCAAATACAAACTACCTATTTAGCCTTAAATTTAAATGAAAATACGTAAATCTACGAAAAGATTAATGCGAAGTTAGGCATATTTAAACAAAATATATTGATAACAAAAAAGGGTATCAGAAATATTTCAACGTTTGCATTTGTAAACCATCAACATTCGGTCAATAGTGTGCTATTAGCTCGTGCTCTACTCAGCAATAGTCCAGCCTAATTGTGGTAAACACGAATAGTTGCTAGGCACGATTTCGCCTTGCACGAAATCTTTTATATTAGTCAAAAATTATGGGTGACATGTGGTTTCAAAGCATCACATGTAGCGGGGAAGGAGATGGCTTTTAAGTAAAAATTCTTTAAATTTGTGAAACAAGGAAACCCATGTAAAGTCTGCAAAATTTATTGGAATAAAAAAACCAAGAGCGGCACAAGGGAGTATGCAACATGCATGATAAAATTACCAAGCATGTTTAGTTCAAGCATGCAGCAACTCGCGTGCTACAGCGTTGAAACGGCCTTGCAGCGCCGATGGATAAAGCTTCTTCAAGCCAAGGCCGACTGTGAAGAAATCGAGTGTCTCGCCTCCTGGCTCATTTTCAGTTTAGGTGCATGCAAAAAATGGGATGGCTTTTTCAAGACAAGGCCGACTGGGTCCAAATCGCATGCCTCATCTCCTGGCTCAATGATAGCTCAATCTCGTGCCAGAAAGGGAATGGCTTCTTCAAGCCAAGGCCGACTGGGGAAGAAATCGCGTGTCTCGTCTTCTGGCTCATTGTCAACTTAGGTGCATGCCAAAAAGGGGATGGATTTTTCAAGCCAAGGCCGACTGGGTCCAAATCGCATGCCTCGCCTCCTTGCTTAATGAAAGCTCAATCGCATGCCACAAAGGGAATGGCTTCTTTAAGCCAAGACCGAGTGGGCTACAAATTGCGTGTTTCATCTCCTGGCTCAAGGCCAGTTCATGCGTGTGCCAGAAAGACATTGCTTTTATCGAGGCTTTTGTTGTCAGTGGTATTATGGCTTACAATCTGAACAAGAGGCGCATGTAGCTATAGGGTGGCCAGACTGTTGGTTACCATATCGTTTGTTTATGAACTGAAGCGTTAAGAAAAACGCGTCCTACATTCTGATCATTTTCTTGATTGTGTTAGATGTGGAATGTCTGTCAGCAGCTTAAGAGCTGGAGCATGACAGCTTCTCAAGCGTATTCTTTAAGCTAAGGCCGACTAGGGTATAGAAATCGCGTGTCTCGCCTCCTGCCTCCTTGGTAGTTTAGGCGCATGGCAGAAGGGTGATGGTTTTCTAAACGGCGAAGCCGTTTTTTGTTTATGAACTGAACCGTTACGAAAAACGCGCACTGCACTCATTTGCTTGATCGTTTTAGATGTGGAATGTCTGTCAGCAGTATAAGAGTTGCAGCATGAAAGCTCCTCGAGCGCAGCAAGACGACGCGGAATGAGCGAGCGAAGCGAGCGACTCCGCTGGTATGCATTAAACTGTATCCCTGCCGAGTTTAATTTCGTTTGAAGTCGTGATAACTACTTCGCGAAAATCGTACATAGTTGGCAAAAGTAAAAATTGATAAGCTATTTTAATTCCTTCTTCTCCTAGACAGTGGTGTGGAGAATAGGGTTCAGTGAAAAGCAACTATTAACTGGTATTATGGAGGGGAGGGGGTATAAAAGTTGCTGATATATTAATATACCAAAACACAACATCATTGCCAGGATTTAAAAGTTTCTTAGGTATACAAAGTCAACAGAATCTGTATAAAACAAAACTTATACAGGGTGCAACTGAATGGTCTGTACAAACTTTTAGGGTGTGGTTTATGACCAAATATAAGACAAAAAAGTCCTATAAACATGGGTCCGGAAATGAACCCGTATTTCGTTACAGCCCCCCAAAGTTCGAGGTAAAAACTAAAAAGTTGAAAATTTTTCATAAATTCCACTTAAGTTTTCCAAAACAATGCAATTTGTTTCATCATTCTTACAATTACAGTACTTCATAATTTAATGTCAATGCAAAGTTTCACAACTGTGGGGAAGGGACCATGTGGAGAGGGGGATGGGGGGGGCATAATTACTGAAACAAACATTACATCGCCAATTACTACAAGTAACTAAATGAGTCTGACTAAACTTTTATGACGGATCCTAGTAGACACCAAAACAAAAGAAAAAAGGCCATAGTCTGGAATGCATCTTTTCCGAGTAACAGCCCTCTTCAGTAAACCTTTCTTCCAGCTTTTCTACAAAGCACAGCTTGTGGCCCAAAAATGACCATGAACCCGATAGGTAGGTCTACTTCGTGGCTACCCAGCAACAACAGTTGTGTTCGTTTTGGTCTGATGTAAAAAAAAAAAAAACATTACACTAAAATAGGACACACTTGCGTACTTCAAAGATCTTCATCCAGATACGAGTTAGCTTTCCTGCTTCAAGAGGAGAAAACACAAACCTACCAAATCCTCACTTCTGCAATAAAGACAATGCCTAATTGGTTTTGGTGCTCTGCATGGCGACGTAATATTTGTTTCAATAAAAAAAAAGCCCAAAGAGATCATGGCTTGGCCCCCCCCCCCCTAATCCTTGTCCCCTTTCCCCATACTGCCAATCGACAAAGCTGTAAGACCTCAAACTAACATGAATTGTGTAGTACTGAAATTACAAGAATGATGTCCAAAATTGCATTGTTTTGGAAAACTTAGGTGGAAGCTATGAAAAATTTTCAGCTTTTCAACTTTTAGGGGGCTGTAACTAAAAACGGGTCCATTTCCGGACCCATGTTTATAGGACTTTTTTTGTCTTATATTTGGTCATAGACCACTTCCTCAAAGTTTGTACAGACTATTCAGTTACACCCTGTATAACCAGGGTATAAAAGGGTCGACCTAGGATCGCTGTGTTAAACTCCCAACTTTGAGATATTATAACTTCGTCAAAACTAAAGATCTTTAAACCAAATTTGGAATCTAGCCTTAACTAGTCAAAGCCTGTCTGCAGTCCAAAAATTGAGAAATTCGGCCGAGCCAAACTTGAGATACAGAGAGCGGCCAAATAGACAACTTCTTGTTCTTGTTGTTCTGGGGATACTAAATAATAATAATAAGACTTTTTTTGAACCATTTAAAAGAGCAAAGTGGACATCCAAGGGTCGGGGTGGACCATTAACAGCATGGCAATTTTTAAAAACAAACTTAAGCAAATTCGCATTAGCAAATGCTCGTCGAAATTTAAAAAGAATTAAAAAACTCCTTGGGAGAAGAAAAAGGGATTAAAAAGAAGAAATCTGGAATTAAGGAGAATAGGGGTGACTGGCCTCAAGGGCAGTTTTCGGGGCGCAATAAGTATGCCCTTAAATCACACGTATTAAGTTTTTTTGCGGAAGATATGTAACGATGGCGACGAAACAATATCATTTGGGAGCGAGTTCCAAACTGAAACCACTCTCAGACCAAAATATGCTCTCCTGCAATTCAGGTTATACTTGGGATTTACAAGCTTAAAGACATTTCCCCGGGTTCGAGTCTCAGTACTAAAATCAAAGAGCGGTAAATCGACCGGGAATAAGCAGTGAATAATTTTGAAAGTAAGGATGAGATCGGCCTTCAGACGTCTACATTCAAGGGTGTCGAGTTTGAGTATTTTTAGTCGTTCGCAATAAGGTTTCGTTCCTAGTCCAGGAAATCTTTTTTATATCTCCTCTGGACCGCTTCAATTTTGTCAATGTCTTTCAAAAGTCTTGGTGACCAGATCTGGCTTGCGTACTCCAGAACTGGGCGAACATAGACTTTAAAGACCCAAAGTTTGGTTTCAGAGTTCCCCGAGTTAAAGCAGCGTTGAACAATTGCAGCACTGCGACTGGCCATAGCGGTGATGTAGTCACTAAGTGTAGTAAATTTGAGGTCATCCTGAAACCAGACACTGACGTCCTTAAAGAATTTTTTTACGACATCCTGGCTTATGGTCTCAAGACTGTAGTTAAAATCAAGTTTTTTTTACCAAAGGAAAAACTACGGCATTTTGAAGTTGAAAGAGGTAGTTGCCAGGTTTTAGACCATTCGGAAATGGAGTCAGTACTAAGTTGGAGTCTAAAGCTGTCGTCATTAGTGATTATTGGTGAGTGTAGTTTAATGTACTTTCGTCTGTCCTCTCTACAGGGCAAACCATTTGTCGTATAAAGCTGGTTCTTGACTCATTTTACAGGGATTATTCTGTAGATTTGCCCTTTCCATAAGGCCTTTTCTAATTGGGCAAGTGGTTCAGGGGTTACAGAGCTCTAAACGACCAGATTGATTGTTTTACATCGTTTTAAAAATTGTTATGCAACAATACCAATTAGCAAACGCCATCTGCAAGACGTAGACTGAAGATTAAGGATTTGTTTCTATTATTAACACTGGCGAGCCAGTGTTAGTAATGGTCAGCCTAGGGTGTCTGTGTTAAATTCTCAACTTTGACCGTCAACTTCACTGTTTTGCAGTTTAGCTGCAATTCTAAAAGTAACACGAATTAATAAACAAAAACGGAACGTTAAATGTTTACAGTAAGGGTCTAAATGACGTAAATGAATGAAAAATAAACAGTTCAAGTCCCAGCAGAAGTATGATGACGTAAGTTGAAGAAAAGCTCAGTAAGTAGATAATTTTATTTAAATAATGTTCTTTGAATCTTTACTACAGTTACGAAAGTCAACTTTTTTAAAGTTGTTCCACTGTCGCCTGTCAGGTTAGCGTCTTTTACATGACGTGAGTGTCAGACTGAGCGGTTTACGATTATTAATCGCCATTGCGATAAAAACCTACCATGAGCCAATTCACATGATTTACAACAGACAACAATCGATATACTATGACAATTGAAACGTGTGCACAGCTAACCAGCTAAACGGACACTTATTACACTTCAACAAACGGAATCTATATAACTAAGATAATAATATTTGTTCGTTTGTGTGTCGCCAGATTACCGAGATTTCCACTCTTCTTGTTTCTATTGTTCGTGCGTCCGCAGTGGGAAGCTCGATAATCTTTTTCCTTTTGTTGTTTATATCGCCGTCAAACGGAATGCTTGTATAATGAATGAATGACGGAATTGTCTGTATAAGTAAGTAATGATTCAAACTGTGTTTTCAACAGACACACAGTACTGGTGACGACACAATATTTTCATGCAAACGGGATCTAGGCCTCTTTGTCTCTTAATCCTGATGTAATGAAACCTTGGGCGGCTGCTAATGGGAAATCACATCATTTTAATGCAATTGTGAAATCACAACAATGCTCAACAATGGTCAACAAATGAAAGAATTATCTTGATTCCCACTACGACTTCAATAGAATTAAGAGTGGGGAATCTGCGTAATCTAGCGACAATCTAATGAAAGCCTGGGCGACTGTTAGCGGGCAATTTAGTATTTTCATGCAAACGGGAAATCACAACAATGCTATAAAAAAAACGGCTATACGGGGTGGGGGGGGGCTATCCTAGACTATAGTGTATAACCAAGATCGTAATGTTTGTTTGTGTGTGTCGCCAGATCACCGAGATTCCAACTACTAATTCTTATTTCTTTTGTTTGTGTGTCCAGACGGAATGTCTGCCAAACGAAATTGTTTGTTTTATATAAGTCTGAGCATATTTTTTTGGAAATGTGACTGGAGGTTCACTTTCATAAAAGGGCACCACTTTAATATATAAAGGGCACCATTATGTAATGGCTGAACTATTAACATCATAAAAAAAATCAAACTATGTGCAGTGGTGTAAGTGGGGTTTTGCACTAGTCATTTAGCCAGTTGTGTGTAGGTAGAAACCAATAACAGCTAGGGGGTCTGGGGGAGCGCTGTGAAGTCCCCCAGCGGGGTCCGGGGCAGACGCATTTTTGCTATTTTCCAGCATTTTCTGGCTTTGTAAAGTGCCGCTGAAAACATTTTTACAAAATCAGTTTTGCTGACTGCATTACACGCATAAAAAAACTTTGTAATATAAGTCTTTCAGTTTTTCACACTGCATACCTATTTTTTTATAAATAAAATATGTCTTCAGGATAGTCAAGGTTTTTTTCAGCTACGCAAAAAGTGACAATTTACCGAAATCGAATAAGCCTTCAAAACCAGAAAAATAAAACCTCAACGTGCCCTTTTACAAAAGTTGCCCCTGCCCTCTCGGTGGTCTGTGCACGCTACTGGATTTTACCTACCGTGAAGATTTGCTGTGAACTGGATTGAATCTGAATTCATTATCCTTTTCTCCAAAATTTATAGTTAGCAAAAAAAACATTCTCATGAAAGTATTAATGTATTAAACTTGACATTTTATTTCCTTTTTAGGGTGGACCTCCAGTGGGTCCAATTGAGTTTAACTGGAGGTCCACTTTAGGGGGCTGCAGGTCCACTTGGACCTCCAGTTAGCATGTAAAAAAATGCCCTGGTATAAGTAATGTTTCATACTGTGTTTTCAACAAAGAGGCACAGTACGGGTGACGTCATATGTTTTTCAGGTCACACCATTTTCGTGCAAACGGAATCTATGCCTCTATATCTCTTAACCTTGAATCTATACAGCTAAGATCGTAATATTTGTTTCTTTGTTTGTTTGTGTGTGTGTGTGTGTATGTGTGTGTTGCCAGATCACCGAGATTCTCACTACTAATTCTTATTTCTTTTGTTTGTGTGTTTAAACGGAATGTCTGCCAAACGGAATTGTCTGTCCTGTATAAGTAATGATTCAAACTGTGTTTTCAGCAAAGAGGCACAGTACGGGTGACGTCATATGTTTTTCCAGTAACATATTTTCATGCAAATGGGATTTAGGCCGCTATGTCTCTTAACCCTGAATCTAACTAAATCCAAAGAAAGTTTGGCCTATGCTAATGGGAAGTAACAGTATTTTCATGCAAACGCGAAATCAGTACAATGCTCTATAAAACCGGCCATATACAGGGGGACTGCCCTAGTAGCTGTAAATATTAGTATTAAACGAGGAAACACAACGAAATCAACATTGTGGATTTTTAGTCAGTATTGCTGCTCACTTGTCATTCTTAACTGTTCACACTGTTGGATACGTTATGGTTCATCGTTTAATACTTACTACAGTATATAGGTACCTGCAGTGATATTATCGCTGCTAGGAAGTAGAAATAATTTGAAACTTGAACATTACGATGATAGCAGTGAAAACAGTAATGAGGGCTCAGATGCGACTGGGAAAATAGGAAGTTTTGTTAGTCGGAAATAACAACAAAAAGTCTTCATATTTTTGGCTTCAGTCGGAAAGTAAAACCTTCACTGTCCCCATCCCCCAATATTTGGCTTTGGCGGTCTAAGTGTTTGTTTGTTTTCTGCAGAAACTGTGGTAGCAATGCACTACTTTAGATGGTCCATTCTTTTCTCAGAGTGGTTTACCATATTCTCCACCTCACTAATAATTGCACAGCAGTTACGAATTAATTGATGGTACATCACTTGCCGACGACAGAACAAGATTAAGAGAGTGTGATGTACAGTGTAAGTACACAGCTGTAGGACAGTGCATACGGATTTCTGTTTGCACTTCCCTACATTCGTCACTCATTGCACTTGCGCCGTCGTAGCCTGGCCAACTAAGTACTTCAAATCCAGTCCGGTTGTACGTAATTCAGACAAAATAGCGGTTGCCAAACCCTCAGCAGTTAGATCAGTTACGTGCACAAACTTCAAGAAGTCTTCATGGATCTTATTGTCGTAAACGTATCGTAGACACAAACTCATCTGTTCTAATGATCCAGTGTTAGTTGTCTCATCATCCTCCAACACAGTACAGAATTTTACACGACCAATGCGATCAACAATCTGCTCAGAGATCATTTCCCCACAACATTCTATCAGTTCATTTTGCGTCGTTTTATTAATACAGTATGTCCCAGAAGTCCCATACCAGTCAAATAAATCCTTAATACTTGGATATGGGTTGATGATAATATCATACTCTTATAGGAAGTTCACCTATGGTGAATCCGATGATGCCATCCAAAATGACCTTGGAGGTCGCATTCAAGGTCATCCAATTTGTATCTCCTAACTTACGCAAGATAGGGGCATAAAGTAAATTAGAAAGTTGTGGGGGATCGTGCTACTTGCACAACACAGGAAGCAGAACAAAAATAGTATGCAAAACAAGGAAGATATTGGAGAAAGAAGTTGGGTGGTGCAGAGAAGCCATTCATGGGGTAGCAGGAAATACGGAAATAGCTGTACCATCAACCTAAACAGCAACAAGGATAGAATTCTTGCCTGGTTTTGGTAATACTGTAAAATTAACGCTAGTGGCAGATTTAAGGCAAAAGGACCGGGTGGGTAAGCCATGAAAGGGTTTTTTTTTAATCCTTTTTTCTTCTTCATTTCCGTTTAACCACTAGTCAGCTTTTCCATGCTTGAGTATCCGTTCTCTGCATTTACCAAAAGTAAATGCACGAGTTTCCGTGCGTTGACCTATGTGCATTTACCAGAATTTAAACCATGGTTCATATAAGTTGAATTTGAGAATCGTACTTTTGAAGTCATGGTGTTAGGTTAGTATGAGGGGGAGAGGGAATGGATTATGTTGACGTATCTGTTTCTTACTACCCGGACCCCCTTACTTACAGACATTGTACACCGTGTTTCCCACGCAGAGTGTACTAAGTTAATGTGTCTTGACATCCGCTTAATTGGCGCATCGGTCGTTTGTATTTATCAGAAAAGGGTTTAACAGGTGCGGGGCGGGGGAGGAGGGCCTTCTACCTAAAAAAAAAGGCCTTATCAGTAAAAAAAACCTCAAAATTCTTTAAATGATAGCCTCTCGCGCTACATCTGGTGTGGCTCTGGGGTAAAAATGATGAATATGCAGGTTAAGAGCGGGAGGTAAACAGCAAAAAAAAAGCCATTGACTTTTTTTGACAAAACGGGGCCTTTCAAGGCTTGTTCACCCGACTCTTTTGCCATAAATCCTCCTCTGGCGTTTATTTTACAGTATCACCAAAACCAGGCACGAATTATATATTTGTTACCGTTTCATTTGATGGTTCAGCTATGTCTGTATTTCCTGCTGCCCCGTGGATGTCTTCTCTGCACTACCCATCTTCTTTCTCCAATATCTGCCTTGTTTTGCATGCGATTTTTGTTCTGCTTCCTGTGTTGTACAAGTAGCACGATCCCCCACAACTTTCTAATTTACTTTATGCCCCTCCAAGGTCATTTTGGATGGCATCATCGGATTCGCCATAGGTGAATTCCTTTACGAGTATGCTATTATCATCAACCCATATCCAAGTCTTAAGGATTTATTTGACTGGTACGGGACTTCTGAGACACACTGTATATGTAGCATTGTTTGCAGAATTAATCAAATTATTTTTTAGTGTTGTGTCACCTCCTTCTACTCAGTACAGCAACAAAGCACGAAAATTCTCTTCATTTATTCTTACGATGCTTTCATTTTCATCACAGTCCAAACTGGAAATATTAGGATTTAGTCGTCCATCGCCACGGTATCCACGTAAAAGTAGACCTTGATGATCAAGTAGTGTGATTGTCTTGACGTTCGGGGCCAATCTATAAACGAGATTGAGTAAATGAGAGAAACTGAAACTCATCAGGGCTACACGATAGCAATAGTTTCTTTCAATAAGTTGCTTAGGAAAAAAAGGTTATTTTAGAACAATGGCAAACAAGTATTCCTTTGCATTTAAAAAATCCAAACTAAAGCATTGGGACCCCCAAACAGACCCCTTCCCTACACCCAAAAAAAAAGCATATCGGGTTGGGCCCACCCTGGAAATGATTACAAGGCACCCATACAGAGCAAAGTGAGAGGTCGGGAGGGTAAAGGGGATTTTATACAAAATAAATTTCGAAGCAGAAATCAACACAAAATATAATTGTCCATCTGAACCACTTTAAACATAGTTTAAAACTAGTTTAAACATAGTTATGGTAATTCAGAATAGCCCTTTGAAGCCTTGTGCCCATGTTGATTTGTGGCATGTAAAAGATTCTAGGGATTTCCGACTGGAATTACCTAGCAAAATTGTCCCTTCGCCTTCTTGTGTCATATCTTCGTCTGGGAGACCGACAAACCGCCAATGTATTTAAAAAGATTGCGTTTTATTGGTCAGGAAATTTGAACCATATAAAAAAAAAACTGCAAACGTTATCGTGTCCCATAGCTTTGGTGCATGAAATGCATTAGTTTGAAGGAGAAATCCTATCTCAAATATTTTCGGAGATGTTTGGCTTTTAACTGATTTTTTTAGTATCCAATTTCTGGCGGTAGTATAAAGGCCCCGATAACTACATGAACAACATAAAGCCTAAATATATCTTGGAAATTTGTTGGTTACCAGCAGAAGCCACGACACCAAAAGGTGCCATAACATAGTAAAATTCTTTTAATGTGAAGCATGCAGAAAATAATTCCAAATAATAAAAATTTAAAAAAAATATAGATACAAATACAATTAATACCAATTACAAGCGTTTTGAAACAACGAGGTAACTTCTTCCATCATTTCTGCAGCTAATCTCGCTCATGATAGCAGACCTACCAGATGCTTTCGTAAACATCGGTGTTGGATTCATTAACGTACTTCGGTGTTTGAGTTATATTCTCACACTCACGAATTGCTGTGTAAGATTAGTACATGCTCTTAGTGCAAAAACATTTCAGTTCCGGCAACAAGCTGCATATTGCACATGGAAGCTACTCACATATTTTAGTTTTCAAATCCGCCGGGAGACACTTCCCGAAGTGACGACGTATTGCCGTGATGATGTCATCAGAATGGACACCACACGAAGTACTAAATCTCTATTATCTCCGGAGCTAATTGATCAATCTTCTCGTGCGACTTATTGTTGGAAAGATTATTTAATTTACTAAAATAAATGCCGGAACAATGTACGCCGTAAATCTATTAGTTGATGCATAATTTGAAGGAAAGCATATTATGCCATCCTCAAAATGGCAACCATGCAATATACTAAATCTTTTATAGTATATTGCTGCTTTATAGTATGTGATTCTTTTGGAAACGGTAAATTATTAAAACTGTGTCGTATTGTTCATAGTGCGTCAGTTGAGCAGTGGCTTCACAGGCACACGGTAGTGTACAGGTAAATCATTGTTTAATATGACATGTCTTAGTACACTTGCAATTCTATAGAGGCTACGTTACCCCAGCAGTTGTCCATCCCAGAATATCAATTCAGCCGATTCTTGTTGCCTCCCTTTAAACGACTGTGTGAACTGTCATGTCATCACCCTGATTCTGATAACCTCATTCTGCAGAATATGATGGCCTATTTGGTTCAGAACAGAAGTAGTTGGCTTCTGACTTCTTTTTACAAATTCTTCGACTTTTTCAGCTGCAAATTCATGGTACTTTTTTGTCAAATGTGTCAATGTAGCCATCATTGCCAAATAAT
>JAHWFP010255040.1:0-12421 GCA_023313725.1 Lithobius niger
CGTTTTTGTACTTGCTTATCATAGCGATTTGTTTTCAGTTGCCCTCGGGTGCATGCATACTAATTTTCATGCTTTTCATGCAAAGTGCACAATTACTTGTACGCTATTTTATGCTTTTCACACAAACTGAACAATTCCTTCAGTTTTGGACCCGAAGTTGCCCTACTAATTTGGCACTTAGCAGTTTATTCTTTGAGGCATGTGGTGGAGTATCGCCATCTTACATTGAACATTGAAGATCTAGAAAACAGAAATGGTCATTGTGTTCTACTCACAGCTGGACGGATGGTCATTGTGTTCACGGATAGAAGGTCACACTGAACTAAAGCATAACCCACTCTTCACGGTATTTTTAGTTCAGTGTGACCTTTCATGAAATTCACGGATGGAAGGTCAGACTGAACTAAAGCGTAACTACCCTGGCATAATAAACACGACACAATTCTCCATCCATCCATCCATCCCTCTCACCTTTCATGAAATGCATTTCATGAAAGGTGAGTGGGATGGATGGAGAATTTATTATGCCAGGGTGGTTACGCTTTAGTTTAGTGTGACCTTCCATCCGTGAATTTCATGAAAGATCACACTGAACTAAAAGTCCCGTGAAGAGTGGGTTGGTAAAATAACATGCCGACTAAACAAGGGAAATTTTGCCAATATGTATTCATCAATTCAAACTTTACCGAGTATTGCAATTACTCTCGATACAAAACTATTATCGATGAATATATGTTTAAATGTTTTACAGGCCAATGTTTAAATCACCCCCGTCTGAAATATGACTTCAGGAAAAATCCACAGATAACCTGAATATGTGTAAGCTTAAACGTTTTATTTATTTATTATTTTTTTCTTTGGGGGGGGGGGGATTATTTCTGGACCGTTTAAGTGAACTGCAACAATGTTTTTTCAGGGTCTTGAAGAAAGGCTATCGAACTCCCCCCCCCTCCCCCCCGAATAAAGTTGCATTAGTGGGCACGCCTGGAGGTGTGACAGGAGAAGTTTGAGACAATTTCAAAACTGGGATTATTTTTTAAAATAAAGATTTTATGTAACTTGACTCTGGTTCCCTACCATTGCATTATTCTATGTTGTTGTTACGAATGGTTTGTTATAACATTAGGTTTGTGACATTTATCGATATCCTGGTTTGTTTTCTTTTTATATTTTTTTAAGCATAATGATCAGTTTTTCCTTTTAGTCTTTTTCCTTATTGTCTTTTTCTATGTCTTGCGCTTCTTTATAGTTGTTATCAAATTATATTGCATAATTCTAGCTTAGTTATTATTAACATTTGTGCCATGATAATTGCAGGCCACACGCTGCTGGCAAGATTTTGACGAAGAAGCGGCAAGTCTAGAATCACTAACAAGTGCAGACGATGAGGAAGAAGATTCAGAAGATGAAATGGACTACGTGGTCCACCCGGTGAGCGTGAGTGCCCCACAGACACGACATAGAAGTGTTACACATAAAGCAAAAAAGGAAATAAAGGTAAGCGAGCTTAGTGAGGTCAGTTGTATCTCATTTGTAATTTTAATCCCAATTCTAATCCATGAAATTAGCTAATTTGTTTAGGAAGGTGGACAGGTGGACGTGATTGTTATTGATTTTCAAAGTGCTCTCGACAGTGTCTCACCACCTTCTATTAAATAAGCTCAGTTCTTATAACTTAGGCACTGTTATGCACTGCCTCTTCTGCTTTCTTTTGGAAGCTCCCATCGTGTCTGTGTTGACAGTCAACTTTATGACAGTACTAGTTTTCCCCGTGCGCATGCTTGCACCCCCCCCTACCCACCACCAGCACATCCCTGCTCCCCCTTCCCCTGCCGCACCCCGTTGCATCCCGTTCCTGTACTCCCGTAGTGTGGGTTCTGAATATCTCTCCGTCTCCCTCTGGCACATCAGTTGTTTGGTCTTTGGTTTTAAATTTATCAAACCGAAGACCGAACATGTGAATGGCTCCCACATATGTCCTCCCCCCCAAAGTTATTTTACCCCCCCCGGGCCGGCCCCGCGGGGGGGGGGGGCCCCCCCCCCCCCCCCCCTACACACTTGCCATCTCCCCCTCCCCTAAAATGTCGCCCCGTGACATTCCTCCTTTGGTGCAGCCCCAGAAAAGTAGCTGGCGTGTGTTTGACTGAAAGCTAAAATCCCTACCACTGAAAAATCCAGCTTTCAGTAAGTAAGTAATCCCATGTATAAGTTAATCCTAAGAAACAATTCACTTCGGTAGCGTGCTTTGCTCCCCACACACACTTGCCCTGCCCTCCCTCCCCTTCCCCGAAAATGCCGCCCCGTGACATTTCCCCTTTGGTGCAGCCCCGGAAAAGTCGCATGCGTATGTTTGACTGAAGGCTAAAAAAAAGCCCTTTCACTGAGAAATCCAGCATTCAGAAAGCAAGTAACCCTTTGTTTAAGTTAGTCCTTTGAAACAATTCATCTCGGTACCGTGCATTGCGAAATTGTTGCAAGCAACGATTGTTGCTGCCCACTTGAAAACAATTCAACTCCTTACTGGAAGTGAGCATTTAGGAAATAAATGCGCCTTTCCATCGTATCGGGCTGCCAATTTCGAGGCCCATTTGGGGCCTCGAAATTAAGAACCAATCGTCGTTTGATTTAAAGTTGTCTGGTTTAGTAGACACGGATTGTTTTTTTTTTTTTAGTTCAAACGATGGCACATTTTATGCGCCTAAAACATTGTTGCCGCATTGGTACCACAACAATCGCCAAAATATGATCCAAAAAACAGTGCGGCAGTTCTGGTAAGTGGCGCCATCTCTTCGAAGACTTTTGAAATAATGTTATAACCCGAACTTGTAGTCCAAGGCCGTCAACAGACGGCGACATGGCAGGTTTGGTAAGTGGCGCCATCTGTTCGAAGACGTAGGAAAAGTGTCCCAACCAGAATTTGAAGACAAATCCCGACAACAGATGGCACTACAGGGTGAGGTACTTGATTGTACGACGGAATGGCGAGGCCGGGGTACTCAGCCGCTGCTGCCTATTATATATGTAGATTGTTGTCAAGTTTGGAGTTCCCCGAGATTCTGTTGCAGGACGAATATTATTTTTGATCTCGACGGTTACTTTTTTTGCTTACGACAACTCTATCTTGCACAAGATCACCAGGACGTCGACTACGATACAATTCCATGAGATCTGTTTAAGATTAGAGAGTGGTGTAAGACATGTGCCTCCAAGAACTAGTGGCTAAAACAATTTTCATGAGCTTTTTGAGAAGTCAGTCACCGATTATTACTGGTTTTAGACCCTGTTCTAGAGTTTGAAGGAATACAACTGCCAACTTTCTTACTACTAAATGGATCCAACTCTCAATGAATTTTAAAGGGGCTGTACTCCTTGTATCGACCACTCAATTTGTAAAGTGTTGGATAGAGGAAGATTCTGGTGATGAATCAAGTGCAGGTTAGGATAGAATTCAGTGTATTGACTAAAATGACGAACGACGAATCGTGTGATTAGGTTAAATACTACAAAATTTGTGTGTAACAGTACGCATCACTGTGTACCACAAACTATATCCAAAATGCATACTACAAGTACACAACTTGTGCATTGCCAGTACAAAGATCATGTAGACGATGGTAAACAGTAATATTTACTGGTGTTGACTTGTATTTTAGTGGTTAATTCTACTGTGGTTAATATGAAGGCAATTAATTCTTGAACTTCTTCAACAGAAAATGCGAACATTGTACCAGAATCACTGTGTTGCACTGTGTTGTGTGGCGGGATTCCTTTCCTCATCCTCTATCTATGTTCCATCAGTGTACCTTGTAAGTTATGCCTTTGAAGTCGGAGTCAGTCCTGATGACGCTGCACTTCTGCTGTCGCTTATGGGTTTGGCAAATGTTGTGAGTATTGACTTGACAATCTCTAAACAAACTTTTCAGTGATAATTTGAACTTGTTTAGGAGACATAGTAAAGAAAATATAAAAAAATCAAATTTTACCAGTGTATATAGGTATGGAAAAGCCTTAGAGAAACAAAGGGCCTTTAAAATTATGGGCACATGTTTGCTTTACAATCAAACATGAATCATACACAAAATCCTCTAATTACTACCTAAAATGGTACTTTTCTGGTATTGTGTAAAATGGTACTTTTTATCATTTGCAATAGATTTTCAGGCACAAAAAAAATGCAGTATACATTTTCCATGCACCTGTAAGGTCCTATGACCCAGCGAGGACAGAAAATACATGTAAGAATGAGTCTGGATATGCATGAATTCAGACATTTTTAAAGGAATGCGAAATGGTGCACCAAGAAGTGAAAACGGCATGGTTCTTAAGCATTGGCCGAACAGGCAGCGGAATGGTGGGTTAGAAATATTTTCTTGTGTAGGCAAAAACGGCTTTGAGCTAAAAAGCAATGGCTGGTGCAAATATTCCAAGGTGTTGACTGGTTATCTAATCATGGTGACTGGTCCTTCACTTGAATGAAGCACTATAGTTATTGCTTTAAAAAAATGCCCTGCATTGGTCATAGTTGTCTTCCAAATCTAGACTGGAGAAAGGTCATTTAAAAACCATAGGTTTGAGGTGCATCAAAGAAGTAGTTTAAAACTTTTTTTATGTTTTCTGTACCGTAAAATTCACTTTCGGTGGCTTAAGAACACAGTCGGAGGCAGATGTAGCTAGTCGTAAAAGTGTGTGTCAAGAAAATACGTCTTGGTGAAGAAAGATATTCACAGGTTTGGAGTGTGTTATTAAAAATATTTTTTTAAGGAATTGTTACTGTATGTAGCATTAAGTTTTAGATTAGCATTCACAGCTTCTGAAACTCGTTCTGGCTCTTAAAACTCGGGCCAGTGCAACTGACCTAGCCTAACCTAAATATCTTTATCATCAGATAATTGGCTCTAATTCGTGCAAATTACCTTGAATCACTAATCTGACAACGTACAGTCAACAGTAAAGTGGGAGTAAACGGCAGTGAGGAAGCCACATAATGGTAACCACTCCATTATGTTTAAAGTGTCCACCATAGAAAAACATAATTGTGGTCCAAGACAAATGTCACTGCAGTAAGAAGATCAATAAACAAACACCCATGTTTGGTCTTCCTTGCAGTTCCCACATGCTACAATGGGTGTTTTGTGTATTTTTAAATACGGATATTTGCACGAACTAGTTATGTATCTACGGTGACTATTTGACTGTTTATATTAAGAAAATTGCTTAAAAAACTGTTAGTCACTTCAAGACCAAGGAGACCAAAAACTGCTCTTTAACCAAACTGCGGTGACAATAAAAAGTGAAAACCTGTGAAGAGTTAACTCATAGCTGGTCATATTTGCCACTTTAGCCGTTATGTGTTGCAGTATCCAATGCAGTAGCCTATACAATGTCACACTAAGCCTAGTTAAATTTCTAAGGCTAAAAGTACGTAATGAAATTGACCTGGTGTTAAACCCTGCATTAAATTATGGTAACTCTTTATTTCAGGTAAGCCGTTTGCTTTTAGGATGGTTCGTTGATCTTAAGATTCTCAACGCTGTTGTTGTATACTGTTTGTTTACACTGATTGCTGGGCTAGCCACTGTCATGATCTGGAAATACAATTCCTTCAGTGCCTTATCAGTTTATGCAGGAATATTTGGTTTATGTATGGGTAAGTAATCGGGTACTGACTAGGACAAGCATTTAACGATATAATTTCTTGATTTAATCCAAACAATGCCAATTCATACCCCTGAAAACAAACGTTGAATCTAGCTGTCTTTTCATAATTCATGAAGATTTTCGAATACAGAGCGATATGAGGTTGCAAAATTAATAAAAGAGCTAAAATGTGATGCATTTACCAGGAATACCTCTAGTTGGAATGTGTTATCAATGAAGTATACTATCAGCTTAATGGACATCTAAGCTGTGTTACAATAAAACAATTGGAATTTTCTTTCGTAGGTTGCAACTTATCATTGCTCAGCGTGGTCTTAGTTCAACTAGTGGGGCTTTCGGCATACCAAGACATATTTGCACTTGTTAATTTCTGGTGTGGTGTAGGAGCTCTATGTGGACCACCTGGATTAGGTAAGACAAAGACACTTTTGCACACTGATGTGGTATTGGGGCTCTACGGCAGTTTGGCTTAGATAAATCATGTAAAGTTTGTATGATACTCATACATTACAAAGGTTGTGTATACGAAGTGACGAATGCCCTGCAATTATCTTTGGAAAAATGTTGTTTTAGGGTATCTATGCAAAGTGACAATGTGTGACAATCTTACGAAATCTGGTGAGTTATCTATACAAAGTGACGATAATAACTAAAGAAATGTATGGTATCTAAATGATAAATACACTTCAATAATCTTTGGAAATCGGTTGTTTTAAGCTATCGATAACAAGTGACGAATGGTAACCCAGCTACTGTTGTATTAGGTTGTCTATATGAAGTGACGAATGATAATCGGCCAACAATCGTAGGGAATCTGTTTTGTTCCATCTCTATGAAGCGATGAATAATAACTAGCAATGATCTTAGGGAGTCTGTTGTTTTAGGCCTTCTATGTGAAGTGATGAATGATTGATTACCAGCAGTAATCTGAGGAAAACTGTTTTAGGCCATCTCTCTGAAGTGAGGCAAATAATAACTAGCAATGGTCTTGGGGAGTCTGGTATTTTAAGCTATCTGTAAGAAGTGACAAGTGATTACCCAGCAGCAATCTTAAGAAACCTTTTGTTTAGGCTATCTATATGAAGTTACGATATGATAACTCAGTAATAATTGTAGGTAATCTGTTAAGTTTTAGGCTATCTTTGCAAAGTGACGAATGAGTACATACCAATATATTTTACACCTCTTGCAGTGGTGGCGCCACGGGGGGACGAGAGAGAGAGAGCCCCCCCCCCGGTCGGCGAAGCCTTGCCCCCCTGTCGGGGAGTAACCGAGATTGTCGTCGGGGAACACCGGGACGACTGAGTCCACACGACGACATAAAATTCGTACAAATTTGGGGAGGAAACGCTCAAAATAGAGTTTGCCGTTTCGCTTCAGTAGTCCTCATCACCTCCATATTTAAGAGCTATCATAGTTAATGCAGAAACGTTAACTAAATATGTACAAAACAAAAGTTGTTAAGGATTCTAGTTAAATTTTCGTCATTTGAATTCGTGATACCAATGAACTGAGCGAAAATCTTATACAGTAAGTGGCTGAACTGAAAATTGATTTGCTGCGTTAGACCGTCAACTCCATGATTTGACAGGCATCTTAGTTATGAGACCGTTTGGGATGCCAATGTCTTACCAATTATTTCTAAAAGGAGTAGGCCCGATTTTAAAAGCCAAACGCACAACACGAATGACGGCCAACTGTGTGTTCTTGCTATGATTAAATATTTTTCAAACCTAAATAATTCAGTGTTAGTTAACGTTAATTTAATAATATTTAAAAAAAAATTAATCCATTAGTTAATTTAATTTTTAATAAAATGTGTAAAAAAAACCAGAATTTTGGTCACAATTAGGTTTTAAGACCTCTCATGCTAAAGAATGTTTACGAAAAACATCCGACATTTGCTTAACAATGTGGTGCAAACGTGTCTCGGAAAGCCCAAAATAGGTCCTCAAATAGCGTAAAATGCTTCAGCTTCTGGGGCTCCGCCCCGATCCCGCGGGGGAAGCTTACAGCGCTCCCCCACACCCCCTAGCTGGTTTCGGCGGGCCCCTGCTAAAGTAGTACACATATAAACAAAAAATGTTTGTTTTCTTTGTCCCCCCCCCCCCCGTCGGGAAATCATTGCCCCCCCTATCTGGAATTGGCTGGCGCCACTACTGACCTCTTGTTTTAGGTTTGAATGCATCTGTCTGCACTAACTACTAGTCTTCTTAGAACACAAAATACACTAACTTAAGAAAAGAAGCAGGAAAAACAATTTGACCCATATGGGACTCCAACCAAAAACCAAGTTTAGTTGGCAGGTGATCTAATCTTTGCATACATGTTTTAAGCCACAGTACCTATATGCAGGGACAATTGATTACTCTGTGCTAACCTTTGAATTGTTTTAGGCTATCTGTACGATGTGACCAATCAATTTTACACCATATTCATGACCTCTGGTGTGGTTTTATCATTGGGAGCTTTTTGCTGGTTTGTTGCACCATTCTTAGTTACCAAGGACGTTATTGGCCCAATTAAGGTCCATCTTAGTATGTCACCTATTGAACTAGCATTGGCAAGAGCATTTATTAATATTCCAGCAGATGACACGTCCACTTCAGCGTCAATTGCAAATCAGTGATTACGCATAATTCTTTAACCATTTTCCTGATCCATTTGTTGCTTGTATGTTCGGCAGTCAATAAAACATAGCTTTATCAGCGTCCAAATTTAATTTGTTTCAATTGTGCGTCTTATTTTTCTGAAAAGAAATTGCAACAAATTACTAATAAATTTGTATCTAGTTAAAGGATGAGTCAGTATTTATAAATGGTGGTGAGGGGGGGGGGACAACATTTAAGACCATTCGAGGGATGGGCCATGAATATTTAATATTGAAGGTAGCTGGGGTTGGGATGGGATGGGGTTATTGAATGGATTTCTGGTACGCTATGAAGCAAAACAAGGATTGAGAAGTAGACTAAACTTATTCACAGCACTGAAAATATTTTAGCCGCCCTTCCCCGTTTATTAAGCGTTGCATCATACAAATTTGCTTTCTGGCAGGTGTTGACATTATGCTTTTGTGCGTCCTGCGCAGGTGGCTATGTATCCCCACCGTGTTCATTGTGCTGGAAAGTTTCGCAATATAACGTTATACAGTTAGCCTGCTACTGCTAGGTTTATGGTTGCGGGGAGCAATTAAAACAAGATAAAGCAGAGGTGGATTTATATTAGTGTGGCTAATTTTTGTCTGGGGTGCAGACAGAATTTTATGCTTCTCTTCCTCCCCCCCCCCCCCTCCCGGGGGCTAGAAAACGTACGAAAAACACTTTATTTTTAGGTACGATTTTGATGTGTAATTGTGCCATAAGAAAAAACCTTCAAAGAAAACAGCAAATTATAAAAATTTTCTTAGATTTTTATTCCTGCCCCTCCTTCGAAGGCACAGACCCCCCTCCCTCTTTAGGTACGTAACTGGCAGTCGATAACATGTAATTTCGAAACGGCTAGCCTATAGTACTAAGTTACTAGAGGTGATGGCGTGTGAATAACTATTAACTTGTGGCAGTGCATTCTGCCTTGATCCCGTCTGGCACTGTTGTTTTAAGCTTTGTTGCCTGATTCTAGTGCCCCATATTCATTCAAGCAGCGAAAAGTAGATGCCGAATAGCCCTAACAACCATTAAAAATTTGTCGTGTCCATAGCATGAGAAATTGCCCCATCAAACAATAACGAAAATATTGTAACAGAACTCTTGGGACGTTGTGCAAGCTGACATTGTTTATGAATTGTTGCTCCAATTGCCCCATCACCGTCCAGGCAACGAAAACCCAATGACGAATAGCCTCTTCAGACAACATGCATTAAAAAGTTTGTGAGTTGTTTTTCAGTAGACCTTTCGGAAAGGCACGATCAAAATGCTAATGAATTTGTTGTTGAAGCGGCGCTGGTGTTTTTCTATTGCAGGCTCAATGAGATTATAAGTTAAGTAGGTGTTTACTGTCATGCAACTTGGTGTACCACGAAGTTTGTAAAGGTTATTGTAAAACCTTTACAACCTTCACGACCGAAAACCTCGAAAAACAACCCAAAACCTCGGGAGATTATAAAACAACGCCCGTGGTTGCTTGCCATTGTGGCACTGTTTCATAATGCCCTCAGTTTTCAGCCGTTATGCTTTCATAAATACTTAACTGCACCATATTTCATACCTCCTAAATCCACAAGCCATCTAAATTCCGCGCTGGGAAAGATTTGTCTACCTTGGTAGTGAACGATAAATTAAAGTGGCACTATCACCGATTGAAAGTCTGCAGATTCTGGCAACATCTAGCGCTATCTAGAACTATCTAGTTGCTTTTATCAAGTCAAGGAATGCACAACGCCATTTCTTTTAATGAAACAAACAAGCCACGATCCTCCTTAATTATTCAGTGAAAATTTGGTACCGTCGTCGTGCACCTGGGAGCGTTCTGTTAAGGAAATAACTGTCGCTAGATGGTGCCATGGTAATTTCGTTTGCTTTTCAATCGGTGATACTCCACTTTAAAAGACGTAACGTGCGCAGAGGACATTGTTTGCTTTTCGTTTGCTTTTTGGTAGTGATTGTCAGTCAATCAACTTGGGTAGTGGCTTTTGAGTGTTGGGCGGGCATGCTATTGGCCAATGTTATCACATTATCCACCCAAAACCAAAAACTGGTGTAAAAAGCCGCCAATTTTCCAAAAAGGATCGGCATTTGAACGTAGTGATATCATTCCACCAGGGAAAGGCCGCCAAGGTTAATCGTATTAGCCAAGTTAATCGCACATACTAATAGTTCGAAAGTTAAATGAAAACTAGAAGATTGCTATCAATCGGTAGCAATCTTCAAGTTTTCATTTAACGTCCAGAGTATTATTCGGTGCGATTAACTTGGCTAATAGGATTAGCCTTGGCGGCCTTTCCCTGGTGGAATGATATCACTATCTTCAAGGACGATCCATTTTGGAAATTGGCGGCTTTTTACACCAATTTTTGGTTTTGCCTGGATATCACACCTTTCATAGGACTGTGGACGTACAAAAGGTTACACCGTCTTTTCTTCATCTGTACCTTTTTTCTGGAGGAATTTGATATCTGTAAATTTTTACATTGATAATTTTCAAAATTTACCATTACCAATTAGCCATTCAATAAGCCAAATTGGCATGGCTTACTTTATTGTACTAACATTCTTCACATGCTTACGTTTCTTCAATCCCATTTTTGCAGACACTGGCTAACAATCGCTGAATTCGTTAGCTTAGCTCACTCAATCAGCGCATGCCCTTCAGTTGTCTTGTTTATCCTTGTACCTTCCCCTTACTTTTTCAAGATTTCGGCAGCATTAGGATTTATTCTCGACATGACAAGCTATGCTTTTAGTTGCTTGCAGTTGATAGACACATGTAACTTAGGACTGTGTACATACAAAAAATCAGCGTACAATCTTATATTCCGCTCTACCTTTCTCTTTGGAGGCATTTCGTGTCTATAAATAATTAGCCGTTACATCAGCAAAATTGAGAATTTTTTTCGTTTGTTTTCTAAGGTCATATTTAGTCATGCAGAAACCCCCGTTACTAAAACAGCAGAACGCGAAGCATTTTATTTTTCGGTTATTAGCAAAAACCACGCTTGCTCATGAATGCTCGTATTGTTGCGTAACCATCATCTAACGTGCATCCCTTTATTCTTACGTAATCCACGGCAACGTAAATGTTTGCTTATTTTGTCCTTCGTTATAGTTCAGCTTTTAGTTCGTCCAGACTTATACAGTCAGATATCTAAGGACCAGTGTTGATTGTTCAAGCCATTGTTGCTTGAAATAGCAGTAGTAACAGTAACAGATTATCCCATTGTAGACATCCGATTGTTAAAAATTGATTGTTAATGATAAAAAGGCGGCTCACTAGCAGACATGTGTCTGTTAACTGTAAGCAACTGAAAGCATATTTTGGCATGTTGAGGATAAATCCCAATGCGACAGAAATGTTTCAAATTGTGGAAAATGTAAGGGGAAGAGTCAGAGATTAAGAAAAACTAAAATTTAAAGGATGAGTGTCCACCAATCATAGAGAAAAAGATGCGTCAATAACGTTGTTTTTATGTTACTGTCTAGCTAGCTAGCTAATAAGATTTTTCCCATATTAAATCCCATAGACTTTTTGCTCATGGCTAGCGCAAAATTGCGAAGACCTACGTACCTGAATTTTTGCACACGGATGCATGGTGTTCTGAGGATGGTCCTTTTGTTGGTTTGGGGGTTGTAGGGGTCAGGACAAATGCGTGGGAGGGTTTTGAAATTTGCCACCGGAGAATTTAAATTTCGTTTCTTTTCCAAGTTGCAACCAAAGATTTTAAGCAACAATGGCTTGAACAATCAAGACTGGTCCTTAGATTTATTGTAAAAGCCTGGACGAACTAAAAACTGAACTGTAACGAAGGACAAAATAAAGAAACATTAACGTTGCCGTGGATTGCGTAAGAATGAAGGGATGCACGTTAGATGATGGTTACGCAACCATACGAGCATACACGAGCTAAGGCTTTTTTTTTGTTAACCCAAAAAACAAAATGCTTCGCGTTCTGCTGTGTTAGTAACAGAGACCTTCGGGGGGGTTTCTGCATGACTAAATGTGAACGAAATCTTGAAAAATTAAGGGGAAGTTGCAGGGATAAACAAAACAACTGAAGGGGATGCGCTGATTGAGTGAGCGAAGCGAACGAAATCAGCGATTGTTAGTCAGT
>JAHWFP010255048.1:0-10496 GCA_023313725.1 Lithobius niger
CAACAATGAAAGAGTTGCAGAACTATCAGTTAGACTATGGCTTTTGGCAACAATTCACTAAGAAAGCTGAGGAAAATCAAGTGGTGAAGCTACAAGCTCAACATACGACTTTCTCACACCATTGTTGCCGACGTTGTATATCACAGTTGTGCAACGAGTCCATTGTTGCGACTTACGTTCTTCCTCATTGCTTCTATACTGATTCGTTGTCTCACAGTTGCGAGTTGCTTGACCATCGTTGCGATTTTACACTGAAATTGTTGCATTGTTGTTGGTTTTTTTTTTCTTTTTTTTTCCCGTGGCGTGCAGTCTTCATTGTAGTAAGACTGCAGGGCTACGATTTCATTGTTGTAGCTGTGCATTTTCGCGAAATTAATGCAGGATACAACAATGTAAGACTTGCACAAATATCAGTTATTTGCAACGGTGTTTGGCAACAATGGAATAAGAAAGCCGCGAGATCACCATAGGTTTTGTTACAGCATTGTTGCCGAACAATGAAAAACTTGTTCAACTTGTTTAATACTGTCTGGGCTTATTTCTTCAGATCAGTAGCTGACTCGTCGGAAATCGCGAAATATCTTCAAACGGCTCCCGACACGTACCTGGAAAGGGGGGGGGGGGAGGGGCGTTGGAAGCTAATTCTGCCCCCCCCCCACCCCCGGCGCCCCCCACTCTCTATAAGGCGTCCGAGTCCAACAAATACGTGCCGTTTTTTTTTAAGGGCCAAGTAGTGAGTAAAAGTGTAATAGAACTCGCATAGTTTCTTGGCTTCGCTGCGTATGTAGGGGAACTCGGCACTATCTCCCTGACTCTTCATACACATCTTTCATATCGGTAACTTACTCGTGACCCACTACTAACGCAAGGCAGTGCCTCCGGAAATAATCGGCAAAACAAAACAGATCCAAATAAAAAAAGTCCACGGACAAAATAAAATTTCAAGAAATCCTCCTCCCTCATCCTATACTCCCTATTATACCGATTAGTGCAGGAATTTCCTACGAAGTCGCTAGGGAGAGAATTGGTTTTCAACAGATCGTATCTTGAAGGTGCCAGAAATTTTTAATTGGGATGTTCTGATCACTCTTTCCGTCACGGAAAAATTACGTTGCGTACTTGAACTAGATATGACCTTTCGAAGTACATGTGCTTAATTAATAATTGCTAACACGTAATAACCCTTTTAATTACGGTGTTGTAGAAGATAGCCCACAAGAAGGGCGAAAAAGTAAGTTCCAGCATGCATCGCAACCTCTGTCAGGGTTCCCGGGAGACCCCCGAATGCCACATCGAGTCTCACGACTGACCTAACTTAAAGGGAATGCTTTCCAAACGAGATTCCTATCAGTATTTTTCGATTCATTTCTTCAAGTACGGGCGGGCACAAGGTTCTATTTACCTTCCGCTAATCAAACCCTTGCTAAAAAAAACCGTTTTAAAATGAGGCGTCTGGGAGATTTTCTGTTGAATATTGTGAATTGTTTTTGGGCATCCTGCTCATATTCACCGTTTGGCACGCTTAAATGTCGGATCACGACTTTCGTGACGTATCATCGTTTCCGATCTATGGCGATACTATATTGGCGTTCATGCTGTTACGTGATCCACGTTTCATTGATGTTTCTTATCGCGCGCGCAACGCTGAGCGTGCGGAAGTGCCGTTGTAGAACTACTACCCTGAACCAAAACTTGCATACTGTGTACACGCTTGGTCACCCCATTACAATGGTGATATTTATACGTTGGAATAAGTTCAGAGAGCCGTCACCAGGCACTGTTCTTCACTGAAGGGTTTGCCTTACAAAGAACGTTTGAAAAGGCGTGACCTGGCAACCCTTGTTGATAGGTGTTTAAGAGGTGACCTTATCAAGACTCATCAAATTTTGTCTGGCGAAGTGAGTTTGCCTGTCGACCAGTTTTTTCAAGTCAACTATTATAATACACATAAGAGGACATAGCATGAAGTTGACAAAACCACGAATCCGCACCATTGTTGGACACTCTTGCTTCACTGTGAGAGCCATTAATTCTTGGAACGCACTTCCAGAAAGTGTTGTGACAGCTCCTTCAACCATCAGTGGGAAGAGACAGTACGACACACTTCAATGTTAATGTGTTTTTGGTGTATGTTTTGTTGTGAAGCGGTTACATAAGTTTGCTTTCTTCAAGTGTTACTTTAATATAACCTAATTTAATCTAGTGACACGGTACGACGGTAACGTGCGCAGACTGAGAAATAATAAGTTCTTTTATTGCAAAGCAATTCTCGAAGCTTATAGAAAGCTTGTGTGAGATTTTACAACATCTTATTCTCGTGTGATTAATAATTACAATAAATTATACATACACATTATACATACACATTATACATACACTAAATATCACACAAATATATATTACTTAACGTTTATAACTTTTTCATAAATTATTGGCGCTTCTCACTGGACTTGTAATATGTATTTAACTGATTTATTATGAGGTATTTTTTTAAATTTATCCTTAGTTCTTTCATATTTATATATGTTAACATATTTTCTGACAGTTCATTAAATAATTGTGGTATGTAATACTTTTTTCCTCTTTTTCCATATGCATTATTCCAACTTGGCATCTCATATCTCCTTTTTCCTACTCTTATTTTATCTAAATTTTTTGTGGTTACTTTGAATGCATTGCTATAATAATTTTTTGTTATTATTATATATTTGTAAAGTTCCTTTATTTTTAATATTTCACACTCTTTGTATAGTTCAATGGTTTTTTTAATCTTTATCTTTTTTCCAAACAGTACTGTAATTAATTTATTTTGTACTTTCTGTAATCTTTCTATAATATACTCTGATGTATTACCATAAATTTCTATTCCATAGCTTAGTATACTCTTTATCCATGCTTCATATATCATTTTTTTTTGTTTTGTATTTAAAATATTTTTTAATTTATATAATTTTGGTATCAATTGTCTTAATTTTTTTATAATTCCAATTATGTGTTCTTTAAAATTCCAAAATTCATCAATTGTTAAGCCTAAATATTTTGCTGTTTTCTTTTTTTCTAGTTTCCTGCATTCTTCATTACATTTACTTTCTATTAGTCCTAAGTTTAAATTTTTACAATTTCCATAATGTTTTATTATCCATGCTTCTTTTGTTTTTTTCATTTTTGGTACTGATATTGTAACGTGCTTACATGTACGGCAATGCACACGCACGCAGTTAGCCCCTCGTGCGGTGCACCTTGCCGTTAACATGGATGCTACGCGCCGCTAGCTACCATGCACACATGGAAGCTGGCCCGGCGCCAACATCCGGGTAAGCGAGCCAGTCAGGACCAGTCAGGACCGGATCGCGCCAGTTCGCCGTCACGTGACGTAATGCCTCAGGCAAGAGCCTATTGTTCTGCCCCGGCCCGCTTGGGTATAAAACGGGACAGCTTCGACAGCTCGAGCTAATTGGTGTGTGGTGGTCAGACCTGCAAGTCGAACCACCAGAGCTGATCAGGGCAGGACAAGGGGATAAACCTTGACCTAGCGCCTAATATGTAATGCTAAGTGTGCAGTCCCCTAGCTGTACAGTAAGAGGTGAATTAGGATTGAGCATTGTGTCTTATGAATAATCGTCCATCTCCTTAGCAAGCACTTACATATTTTGGGGGCCTTGTCCCTGGGATTTGAATCCGACATTTTTTTTTTGAATGCATCCGATTCTGTAAGAATTCCAGTTGGGGAAGATCGCCATCTTTTGGGGGATTTTCGTGGAGTGTAGCCAGTGCATGCGTTGTCACAATTTCCCACGAAAAACCGCATTTTTATTTTGACTTGTCCTGGTCGAAATAAAAATACCCACTTTCTTTTCTGTAAGGGAACAGAAATTAAAGTAAAACAGAGTGATTGGACTTGCAGAGTGCGGCCGACCAAAACGCACATTGTAAGGAAAATTACGGATCAGGGGGTGGCTAAAGGATTCTAACTTGCCTGCATGGTTGTTTCCTTGGTTACCAATTTTTCATTCTGAATGGCGAAAAAATGCCATTTTGACTGAGAAAACCCGCAACCGGTAGCTGTTTGTGAACTTGATTGCTTTCACAGGGAGCGCTATTTTCTTTTGGTTAGGCCTAAAAACCGCCAAAATAAAAATCACCGTTTTTCTTCGGAAAATAAAGTCACGACAATTATTACGAAGTGGATGGACTGTTTACGCCTCACACTACGAATATAATTGTTAAGGTTAAATTAGTGTAGGAGCACACTTTTTAACAACGAATTGAAAGTTGATCAGCCTGCGGTGAGCTAACTGAGTCCTCATTGTTTAAGGCTAGGAAACGAGTAAATTTAAGAATAATAAATTCTGTTGACCCATAGCAGTATTTATGATTGCAGAATTGAAGTAGATTTTGGAAGAAAATAATTCACCAGAGTCGAAAGAACAATTCAGAGAAAAAAAAAAAGGGAATTTTTTTTTTTCCGAAAAGAAGCGTTATTATGAGTCGACACAAGGCGAACAATAATGCTGCTTTACCACCAAACCAGCGCAATTTAGTAATGCAAAATCCGAGGCTAGGAAATGCACGAAAAAGAGCGAGGACTGAAGGGAACGGAAGTGCACCTTTGGTACAGGATTTGGGTGAAGATCTTAACGATTCCTGGGGTGAGGACATGGACATTCAAGATCCGGAATTTTCGGATATTGAGCAAAGTCCCTCCCCCCCTAGGTTGGCACGTTCTGATGTAGAAGGTCGTGAGGAAACTGATGCGTTTGTCACTGACTTTCGAAATTGGGCAGATGCTTGCCCCATGCCAGAAGACTTCCGGCAAATTGTGTTGGAACAGTTGCAAAGCTGTTTACAACCGGAAAACCGGAATGGAGTTAATGACGCAGTGTAACGGAGCCTACCCTTGAGTCCTTAGGGGGGCTAAGTAAGGTTATTGTTACGTGGCATGGGACACCTCTACAAGGCTGCCACCACCTGTTCTAATACAGGACGACTGTCGTTACGTTAAATATCTGCTAAATCATATGGAGTAAACCAAGACGAAATTTCAGAAGAAACGAATGCATGATTTATTTACATTCGAAGCAGAATAAATAACTGTTACATTTTTCTTTTAGTAAATAAGAACGACAGTTAACTTCAAAATGTTTAGGCTAACAATGCAGAACTCAAAGTGTACAATCCTACACTGGAACCATTTTTGAAGTTTAACGACGATTTTTAACTGGGATTTCCAATTAAATAAAACGATAAACAATTGAAGGATTAATTTCCCATTTACAATATGGGGCGGGAAATTAAATTAGCCGAAGCTAATAGCTGGGTTTTAAAGATCCCGTAAACTTAAAAGTAAGGGTTTCTTACACTTCACATTTGGATCAGTGATATTGAATTTAAACCTTACAAACTATTCCCTCACTGCAATTTACGTTGAGTTAATCCTATGGTAAAAGAGGGACCCATCTCCTAGACGTTCTAGCTCACAGCTATAAGCCCACTATCACCACATAGCTACGATAGTTACCAATACATATGGTCTGCAACGCGACTTCTTCTAGTCTTCCATCCTCCACACTAGTTGTAGAAGATCGCGCCTACATAAAACGGCATGGCTGCTCCGAGCCAAGGGCCACGTCTCAAGCTGCTCGAGTCCGTTGTCTAAGATCTCGTCTTTCCACACCCCAGCTATCTTATACTCCTCTAGCGCGGACCTGTAGGAGAGCGAGGGAGGGGGGCATTCCAAAACATCTGGAAACGAAACTTTTTTTGGCCATCGAAACCCCAAACTCGGGCTGCGCGCGCTCATCTCTCATTGGCTGCGAGCGGGGGAGCAACGCGATTCTACTGGCGCGCCCAGAATCCCTCTAGAACAATAGCCCAATGTCAGCCCATGCTATTTACAAAGTGAAATGCGCTGACATTAACCTTTGAATATTTTAAAACAAATTAGATGGGTCGATTCCTGGCGCTACCCGCTACAATAGTAAAGCTCGGAATTTAAAAACGGGTAATTATTAACGAAACTACAGCTAGTTGAAATTCTGCTACACTGCCAATACAATTTGGAGGCCAACGCTGTTTCTGCGTTGCCGGACACGCGTTTTGGGACAAGACTTTGGATGGTTCCAGCGAAGTAGGAATTTGTACTTACATATTATGGTAACCAGACTTTCCACAAAACTGTATCTGATAATAACATGCATACAAAGATATTGTTTGTACGATGAAAGTACATTTTTATGTTTATTAAAGGGAGAAAAATCCATTTCTGGTTTAATAAAGCAATGGTTCGTTAACGTATGTGACTCGGCACTGCTCACACAAGGAGCGGATACTACCATAACAACAAATGCTAGGGATCCCGGCTAACGATCCTGGTAATTAATAAAGTTGCATTCAATATTAAAATACCAAACCACGAAAGGTACAACAACCATTTCGGACAAGGCAAGTTAAACGCCCAACAAAACTCTTTCATTACGAATCCACGAAAATTCGGAGTTTTCCTAACCACCCACGCAAGGGGGGGGGGGGGGGGGAGAAATAACTTGAAAACCACTGCTAAACAGCAGGACGAGTTTTTACCATTAAAATAAAGTACCCGGTGATTAAGACGACAAAATCACTACTTTAAATTAAGAACAAACCAACTGCCCACTCTTTTGCCAAAGGGGCTAGGAGGGGGGGGGGGAGGGTTGGTTAAAAGTGATTAAACTCTGAACTCCTTCACACGCCCTCACAAGAAGAGCCAACTTACGATTTCCCAAGGAATAAGTAATTGGTGCTAACACATAAAGGGCAAGTACAACTACAGGTGCAATTAAATGTTGAGCAACGTGATAAAAGAACAGACATTTTAAACACAGACAAGTGAGTGAACCGCCTGCATTCTACACCCAAAGGAAAGAAGGCACCCAATTCAAACACCAAACCAGAATCCTAAGATTCGAACACAAACAATGTTTACATAAAACAATGTCTTATTTTAAGATAAATTACATAAGCTACCCCTTCGTTTACTCTTGTAATATGTCCCAGCCGGTTACAAAGTGTCGCTATAGAATTTTATATTAACTAGGAAATCCTCAAAACCTCCGGTCGTACAACACTTAACCTAGCTTGCAATAAGTTTTAGAAAAGTGCTTCCTGCGGGCACGTATTCAAAAGGGAACTCTTAAATGTAACTTAACTCACACTGTAGAGTTTGCAGGTGACTCAAAACTACTGACAACCTTTTTTATATACTAGAAGGTTACAAGAAACTCTTCGCATTTTTATAACAAGAAAACATCGGAAAAACTTGCTAAAACTTTTTTGTACAATGGAAAGCCTTTAGTTAAAACCCGTACAAGAAGTTACCTGCAGAATTTAAACTTAATCTCAACAAGCAGTTTAAAGAGAAAATCCAAAATCAGCAAGAAAAAAAAACCATGTCTTTTACAAAAAAAAAACATTTTTACGACACATGACCAAGTTACTGTGCTTCTGAAAAATATCTGCTTAAGGCATCTGCGTTTAAGTGTAATTTTCCAGGTTTGTATCTTACTTCATAGTCAAGATCTTGCAAAAGCAAACTCCATCTCAACAGCCTCCCATTTTTCCCAGCCATTTGCCGAAGCCAGTGCAAAGGATTATGGTCACTTTCGATGATGAAGTGTGAACCATACAAATATGGCCGTAACTTAGCCACTGCCCATACTATACAGGCACATTCCTTTTCTGTTGTCCCATACGCTTGTTCCCTAGGAGTAAGTTTACGTGACAAATAAAGGCATGGATGCTCGCCATCCTCAAAGTCTTGCGACAGCACGATGCCCATTCCGCGATCCGAACAATCGCACTGTACTATGAAAGTGCTATCAAAGTTTGGAGCTCTTAACACAGGTTTAGAGACCAAAGCTTCTTTCAGCAGTTCAAACGAACGCTGCTTCTCATCACTCCACTCTATCGGATCTGGTGCCGTTTTCTTTAAAGCATCAGTGAATACTGCACATTTTTGAGAATACTCGGGGATGTAGCGTTGGTAATACCCGACCAGGCCCAAAAATGAGCGAATGTCTGTTTTAGTGTTAGGCCTCCTAAAAGCCTTTACAGCTAAAACTTTGGACTCCTCTGGGGTTCTACAGCCCTGGCCAACTTGGTGTCCAAGATAAGACACATTAGAGCATGCTACTTGTGACTTCCCTGCATTAACAGTTAAACCTGCACCTTTCACGGCCTTTAAAAAGGCTAAAACATTTTCTAAATGCTCTTCCCATGTCTCTGCACCAACAGCAACATCATCCTGAAAAGGAGTAGTAAACTCCTCCAACCCACTACAAACCTTTTCCATTAACCTTTGGAAACAGAATGGTGCGTTTTTGATCCCCATATTCATTACGAGCGGCTCGTATTTGCCTATAGGGGTCGAAATAGCAGCATATCTAGTTGCCCTTTCAGTTAATCCGACTTGCCAGAAACCTCTGTTTAAGTCAAACACACTAATGTAAGCCCACTTGGCAGCCTTCTCTAAGCATTCGTCTATGTTAGGGATAGGGTGACCCTGAGTCTCCATTATTTCATTAAGCTCCCTGTAGTCTGCTACAGGACGGGGTTTGCAACCTTCTTTACAAACAATTATCATAGGTGCACCATACGGGCTGTTTGACTCACGTATAAGACCTAATTCGAGCATACGTTTTACCTCGGCCACAATCATTTCTCGTTCAGCCCTACCATGACGGTAGTAGCGGACTGGAATGGTTTTGTCAGTGGTAAGAACGATATCATGCACTACTAAATCAGTTTTACCAGGCAAAGTAGAAAATACACCATTTACCTTGTCGAAACAATTTTCCAGTTCATCCCGCTGTTTAGGCGTGATGTCACCTAGTTTCTTCAAGCTGTCAATAGCTTGACTGCTCGTGAGTGGCCCCTCACCAGGCTGACCAGACCAATGGTGATCAGGTGGTTCAGGCTCAATCACTGTAAGGGCATTGCTTGTGCTCACTCGAGCAATGTAGGCCTTCATCATGTTTACATGGTAAACAGTGGGTTGCTTACGACCATTTGATCTTTCCACCAAGTAATTTGTGTCCGAAAGTTTTTCTAAAACTTTATGCGGTCCGTCCCAATAAATTTCTAGTTTGTTGGCACGAGAAGGGCGCAACACCATAACTAGTTCGCCAGGTTTGAACTGACGAGAAGTTGCCTTACGATCATAGTATCGCTTGTTAGACAACTGAGCTTCAGTAATGTTTTCTGCAGCTATTTCTCGACTGTATTTAAACCTTTGTAATAAATCGAGAATGTGTTCTAAAACACTCGGATGCACATCCGGTACAATCCAATTTTCCTTTACTAATGTTAAAGGACTCCTCAAGTTCCTCCCATACACCATCTCTGCAGGAGAGTACCCTGTAGTTTCATGAGGGGCGGATCTGAGTGCAAACATTGCACCAGGGAGACACCGTTCCCAATCGTGAGGGTGTTCGTGACACACTGCTCTGAGCACAGCCTTCAGTGTACGATGCAACCTCTCCACACTGTTAGATTGGGGGTGAGCAACGGATGAGTGCACTATTTTTATCCCACACTTCTCTAAAAACAGCGTAGTCAATTCACTAATAAAAATAGACCCTAAATCTGACTGGATAGTGCCAGGGAAGCCTACCCTAGAGAAAACCTCCAAGAGAGCATCCACTACAGACTGACTATCTGCTTGTTTAAGGGGGATAGCTTCCGGAAATTTCGTGGCCGGATCTATCATGGTTAAAATATACAAATAACCAGCTTTGGTCCTAGGCCTAACAGGACCGACAATATCAATTACTTGTCTTTCCATCGGTTCGGAAACCATAGGAACAAGTGTTAGAGGAGCTATGGGCAGTTTGCCTGTTTTTCCTGTCTTTTGACAAGTTAAACAAGATTGTACATATTCAGCTACATCAACAAAAACTCTAGGCCAATAAAACTGCATGAGAATTCTTTCTTGAGTTTTATTTTTCCCAAGATGCCCTGCCCATGCGTTTGTGTGGGCAGAATGCAAAACTAAATTTCTACACTCTGTGGGAAGCACTAACTGAGCTTCCTTTTTAGGTCCTTTATCTTTTTGTACAGGGGATCTAAAAAGTATTTCATCTTTAATAAAAAACTTTTTGTTTGGATCCTGTTCGTGATCGGGAAGCTTACTAGATTCCCAGCATAATTCTAAAGTAGAATCTGCTTTTTGCAACTCCTTAAACTTCTCTGGAGTTATCTGTAATAAAGCACTAAATTCTTTTGTGCTTGGGCCTAAAACACTTGGGTCTTCTGGGCCTAATGGTTTTAGTTTAATTTTACACTTAACCAAATTTTCGTCCACTAACTCAGCAGTGGGTTCATTTTCAGACTCAATCTCTGGATCTTGTGTTTCAGATTCCAAGACTTGGGCTGAAATCTCCAATGTTGGAGGACTTGTAAATGGCTGCACTAAGGCCTTAGCTTGCGACCTAGTGAAAGCATTTATACTCGGGAGTTCATGA
>JAHWFP010255051.1:0-10397 GCA_023313725.1 Lithobius niger
ATCGATTGCAGATTGGAGGAGATGAGCAAAGACCCGAGCATGCCCGCGATTTTTCTGGAAGGACAGGAAGACGGTGATAATACTGTGACGGACCTAGCCCAAGATGGCGGTGACGCACAAGGGGAACAAGTGAGTAATTCGAGCCCCGCGTTTGTTGGATTTAGACCACAGGACAAAGCAGTGTTTCCACCAAATTCGTTAGGAGCGATGGTTCATGCAGCCAAGGATATGGCTACCGCAGTGGTTCACGCAAAAACGGACGCCCTTCATACGGGGATTTTGTCGGAGGTAAACACGAGCGTTGACAAAAAATTAGAGGCCGCGAGTCGCCAGAACAGTACGAAACTGGACGAGATGAGAAAGGACATGTTAGCTATGAAAACTGATATCCTCAGCTCCATCGCTAGTCTTATGGCCCCTCCTGTAATCACGGCGCCATTAAACGACCCCATACCAGCGCTCACGAACAGACATGAACAAGACCTCGCGACATTAGGACTTGCGATTTTCAAGGAGGACAACAAGGGGCCATCCACGTCGCGCACAAAGGAAACGGACAAAGGAAATGGCGACAAACCAAGAGGTAAGATTCTCGTTAAAGATGGGAGCTCTGGTGAAAGGCACAAAAAATCCAACCCACCTCACAAATCACCCAGCAACGGTGATGGGGTCGGGAAGGAAAAAATAACCAACGACGCTCTGCCGGGGAGAAAACCCGCGGACGTCAAGGTTAAAGAGCCGCCCCGTCGTGAGAAGGGGAAGCAGCAAAAGTTCGATGACGGGCAATACAGTCGCCCTGCCGCGCCCGGAGTAGGCAATAGCGGCAGCGGTAGACAAAGTAATGGCTCAAAATTTGTGCAAATGACAGGGGAGGAGACTCGGTCGTCGGACAAAAATTTTGATACGCTCGTTAGTCTCCTACGATCGTTTGTGCAGCCGGATTTGAGAAATAGTACGGGCGCGTCCGATACACGCGAAACGGAGCCGCTCACAGTCCCCTGTCGCCAGTCGCCGAAATTCCAGCCCCGCGGCGCCAGTCAATTTTCAACGCCGTGCGTCCAGTCACCAGTCACCACCACGCGCCAACGTGAACACCAGTCGCCGGGAAATAGTCGCCAATTACCGGTAGCAGCGCCCGCCTCGGATATCGCAGGACAACAGTCGCTAGTCGCTAGTCGCCAGTCGCCAGTGTTGGACGATCCGGTTTCCGATCAGGGCGACGAAAATGATTATGAATACTCTCAGGAAGACATCGACCAATACTACCGTCACTTGAGTTACCAACGTTCGTTAGAGCAGAATTTAAAGGAGACACACCCCTCCCAGTACCGAAAAAGAACCTGCACAAGCACCGATCATCAAAACCAAAAGAGAACCAAAACGGACTTCCCTCCTTTCAACGAATTCGAGGATCATGGAGACAACTCGGATGAAGAAGGGGGGGGGGGCAGAAGAAGGTGAGCTACCAAACTTAATTGATGACAAGAATGACCCATTTGGGGAAGGCCCGGGGTTCATTCCGTGGAGTACATTTACCGAAGCCACACTGAATAACCTTGCATCTACTAGGTACGGTAAGACGTTCACTCCACTACCACTCAATGACGACGACCCCCCCTTTGAGACTTTAATTAATGAGGGCAACCGCAAAAAAGAACAAGTGCACCTTCCGCAATCGGCGGTCGCCTTCCGTCAGCTCCTAAACTCAGAAAGCCTGACTCGGAAATTCGAGAAGATGATCTCTGTGGGGAAGCCGCTTCCGCCACACGACCCGAAAATGGTTAAGACCTTTTTCAAGGCGTCGGGTAAAGGAGCGCCCAACCGAAAACGTTACCGGACTTTCGAGGACGCCGAGTACATTACGGAGAGATCGGCCATGGAAATGGACTCTATCCTAAAGACACCCACATCCCTACAGATACCATTTCACCAGTTTGAAGATGACGAGCTTTCACTTCGGTGTGGAATTAGGGCCAGTGCGCAGGCGGAGCTTGCATACTCTGCTTCCACCCAGTGCCTAAAGACCCTCGTTCTGGAGAACCCCGACCTTAGGGACAACGTGAAAGTGCGGGAATGTATGCACATACAGAAGAGAGCTTCATCCTTCCACAAGGACTCCTTCACGTGGCTTACGAGGTTGCTCTTGAATGTGGTTTTTCGCAAACGAGATGCCATACTGGAATCAGCCTCGAACCTACCGGTCGACGTTGCAGGGCAATTACGGCTGCTGCCTATTCACAAAACCAGTGAACTCTTCGGCGGCAACTTACTCTCCCTGGCCCCAGAGCTGAAAGACAAGTCCAAGCCAGTGTGTCTTGCACCGAATGCGTCTCTACCACACCCTAACGGAGGAAGAAGGTTTTCAACGAACAAGCCACTCAGAGGCTCGACCATGCAGTACCACGGTAACTGGTCGTCCCCAAGGGGGGCAAGGGGGGGGCTTCCGCGACCAAGCATTCCCACCGGTAGGCAGAATGAAGGGCAGCCTTTTCGGGACAGCACACCCCCTAATAGGGGGAGGGGATCAGGATCAGCCTCGAGAGGCAAGGGTTCCTTCAGGGGCAGGACCAGGCGCCCTTTTCGAAGGTACTGACGGCAAACAGTTGGGGCCCCCTCCCGATCACCGACCGGTGGGGGGGAGGCTCACCCACTACGCCCGGGCATGGAAAAGGATCACTTCCGACATGTTCGTACTGGAAACGATTCGCCAGGGTTACCTCCCAAACCTCCACTCATTCCCAAAGACGTCCAAGACTCCACCAATATATCTCGTAGACAGGTCCTACAACCCCGACCTCCAACAGGAAGTACAAAAACTACTGGAAAAACAGGCGATTATCCCAGCAGAGGATTCGAAAGGTTTTTGGAGCCCAGCCAGGGTGATTCCAAAGAAGGGGGGGGGGACGAGGCTCATTTTCAACCTTCAGAGACTGAATGGCCACCTAAACAAGGATCATTTCAAGATGGAATCAATAGACACGATCAGGGAGGCCATCCGAGCAGCGGAATACACGGTATCAGTCGACTTGGAAGACGCTTACCTACACGTCCCTCTACACCCCTCGATCCAGCATCTTTTCCGTTTCGTTTGTCAGGGCATCTCCTACCAGTTCCGGACTCTACCCTTCGGCCTAGCCTCAGCCCCCTATGTCTTCACCCGAATGTTGAAACCCGTACTCGCAATCCTCCACGTCCAGGGAGTGTTAGCACACGCCTACCTGGACGATTGGCTGATTCGGCACATGTCCAGTCTCACGCTAGTTCAACACCTCGACTGCTGCCTCCATCTTTTCAGAAGTTTGGGACTAGGAGTAAATTGGGACAAATCACGCCTGGCCCCGGCGCAGATTTTTACCTTCCTGGGTGCCGACTTCAACCTCCTGGATGCCACGATCTGCCCCTCGGAAGAAAGGATCAAGAATACGCGCCTGAAAGTACTGGACCTCCTTTCCAGGGAGGAAGTTTCGGCAAGGGAATTAGCCTCGGCCATAGGGGCAATCGATTCCAACACAAGGTTGGTCCCGCTAGGATATTGGCGAGCAAAACCGTTGCACTGGTTCCGCAAAGAAGAGTGGAAGAAGAGGACCAGTTGGGAGGACAGGATAAATCTCGCAAACCTCCCAAGAGAAAGTCTCCGATGGTGGACAATCCGGGCAAACCTGAACAAGGGGGTGGACATCCACGAACCAAACCCCAGCTCTTGGATGTTCTCAGACGCCTCATCGTCGGGCTGGGGAGCCCATTTAGGAGACCTCGAAGCAGCGGGAACATGGACCCAGGAGGAACAATCTCTACACATCAATGTCCTAGAGCTTCGTGCAATCAGACTAGCCTTGGAGACGTGGGGAGAGGAACTGAAGGGCAGTGTAGTGGGGATTATGTGCGACAATTCAACAGCTGTAGCCCACGTTCGGAAAGGGGGAGGAACCCATTCGAGAACATTGATGGAAGAGACATCCAGGCTTCTACTCCTCTCCACGCAATGGAGAATAACACTGGTACCAAGACACATAGCGGGCTCTCTGAACGTCTGGGCGGACGAGCTGTCACGCAAGAGACAAGTACCGACCACGGAGTGGAGACTAGACCCCAATCTCTGCCAGAATCTATTCCAGAAGTGGGGAAAGCCGATCATAGATCTTTTTGCCACCAAACACAACAGACAATTACCACACTTCGTCTCCCCGTTCCCGGACCCAGCAGCTTGGACAACAGACGCCCTTTCCTTTCCCTGGGACGGCCTGGAGGCTTACTTATTTCCGCCGTTCAAGCTACTACAGCTCACGCTGAACAAGATACGAGAATCGCAGGGAAAGTTCATTCTCATAGCTCCTTTCTGGCCGGCAGCCTCCTGGTTTCCGGACTTAATGAAGCTGACCAAGGAAGAACCAATCCCGCTCCCCATCACGGAGAAGTTCTTAACTCAGCACAGGGGAGAGACCCTCCACCCGAACCCTGCTATTCTGCACCTTCACGGGTGGAGACTCTGACGTGCAATTTGACCAAGCAAGGTTTTTCGGCGGATGTTGCGGATCGGTTACTACACTGCCTAAGGCCGTCAACCCGAAAAGACTATGAATGTAAATGGAAAAGATGGTTCCTGTGGTGCAGAAGAAACAACTGCGACCCGTGCGACCCTACAGCCCAGAAGCTGGCTGCTTTCTTCGAGGAACTTTTCGGAAATGACCTATCACCGGCAGCCATAAAAGGCTATAGATCTGCCATAGACTCGGTGCTGCACTGTGTGGGAAATGGTGGAACTACGGACCACCCGATAATCTCCAGACTTGTGGCAGCGTTCTCTAACGAGAGGCCCCGGACTCGTTGCCTTTTCCCGAAATGGAATCTCCCGTTGGTTTTACAGAGCTTGTCCCGTCCCCCTTACGAACCCATGTCTAAAGCATCCCTACGGCTTCTGTCTCAAAAGACTGTGTTCCTAGTCGCCGTTGCATCTGCAGCAAGACAGAGCGAGATGGCTGCTTTCTCCAGAGACGACAACCACCTACGCTTCTCAAGAGGCTACACATCAGTGGCGCTCTCCTTTCCAGCGACATTTCGAGCAAAAAATTCAAGGCCTGACCTAGCACAGAAACCAATCTTAATCCCTGCACTAGGACCGTTAGTAGGAGACAGAGACGAAGAAAGGCTACAATGTCCGGTCAGAGCACTGAGACATTACCTCCTAAGATCGAAATTGACAGGAACACAGGATCGGAGGGGCGAAAAGACAATCACCCCACTCTTCTTAGATGTTGACCGAATCACAGACCAGGCGATGCTTTCTGGGCTCTCCCCTCAGAAACTAGGAAAGTGGTTGGTGGAAGTAATCAAGAGAGCTTACGAGGTAATCCCACAACACGTAGACGTGCCTGATAATGTGAGAGCACATGAAGTCAGGGCACTGGCGGCTTCCTGGGCCTACGGATGCGGCAAACCACTTGACGAAATCGTGGCAGCTTGCTCCTGGAGGCATAGAAACACCTTTATCGCCCACTACCTCAGAGAAACAGGCGGGCAAGAAGGGAATATGGAAGTGAGGAAGCACGTCGTCGCGGGACAGAAGTTTGAGTAATGGAAGAGCAAGGCACAGACATTAAGGTAGGTACCTTTGACAAGTCTGTCTTTGTGTCTAATCTTATTCAACTTTTATTGCAGCAAGGGTAAAAAATCATGCCCACCGTCCTGAGTGACAAAGTCAGCATGATGACTGAAGGTAAGTATTTTGCAGATAGTAAGAAACGAAAATTTTAATACACATTAAAATTAGTTTTTACTATCAAATAAATACTTACCTTCAGAAAATACCCGACCCGCCTCCCCGCTTCACGATTGCAAGAAAAGTAGAATCTTGACAAGAGTGATATGGGTAATCCATCATGGCGGCCCGGCCTCTGCCAAAGGGCAGAGCAGCGCGCCAGGCGGGAGTTGCATACAACTTTTTAGATTGGGGGTTTTTTAAAACGAGGTTTTAAAAGTTTGGACAGTGGAAGCTTAAATAAAAGTGATTTAAGCATGATGACTGAAGGTAAGTATTTATTTGATAGTAAAAACTAATTTTAATGTGTATTAAAATTTTCGTTTCTACCTTAGGGTGGGTTGTGGTCAAGTCCTCCAATGGGGCTGCAAGACCCATATTGTTTTTACTGTATCTCTTTAACATTTGAACCGATTTCTGTTCTGTGTGCTTTGTTGAGGTCATGTCTTCGTCCTCTACAAGTTTGCAATTTACATCATGCCCCTATCTGTGTTACTTCCGGAGTTAGTTTTCGTTGACCTTGAAATCGGTCATCAAGGCCATTTTCGGTTTAACCGTCTGATGGCCCCCTGGATGTTCCAACGTATTCCATGGCCAAGTTCGACGTATCTGCAATACTAGGGATGATATTGAGCATTAACTCTTGAGATGAAACACCGTGTATATCGAGCGTTTTAAAATGCTGAGTTTAAAGCGCTAAATGGACGTAAACTAGTGACAGTGATATCGTTGACCTTGACCGCTTCCTCCCTGGTGCACGTGGACGCACCGACTTCACATTCAATAATTAAGGAGGCACGTGGCTAGTTTGTTGCGTAAAAAGAAATTTCTTTGCGCATTCCTTCGCTTGTTGAAATCAAGTGCTACATAGAACTAAAATAATGGTAGACGGTGCTAGATGCTGCAACCTATCACTCGGCGAATAGCACCTTTAAGGCTACAAGCGGGAAATGAACCGACGATTATATTTATTTAAAGGCCGTAGGTTCAATTACAGCTACCCATTTGTCTCAATAATGCCCATATTTTTATCGCCGTTAATCTTTATAATAATATCGGAGACCGGCTAAAAGGAAAAGGAAAGCCTAAAGGAAAACCACTTCTCCCCTCCTCGCGCACGCATTGAAAATGAACCCTCCCACTCTACGTCCAGCCAAAAAGGAGCCAGGCATGAGTGGTCGATCAATCTGACAAGTCTTCGGGAAGAGTACCGGGAAATGTGTCCCGGGAAATGTGACTGGCCCCGTGCAAAGCACGGACTTCCTCTAGTTTAACACTAACTATACAAGTACCTGCATACTTTTTTTTTTTTATTAACTAACTTACGGATGTGAATAATACTGGTCACTTTTCTCCACCTTAACTTAGTGTTCAGTGGACCATTTTGTATTTGCGCCCAAAATTCGGTTTGGATTAGTTGTTGCTGGTGACAGACTATAGCTTGGAAATTTATTATCAATACTCGCTGACTCGCTCCTTCGTTAATCGTTGACCACGTAATGTATTGTTTATTAAATTTTTTTAAGTTCCTAACCTGGAGTTCAAAAAACAAGTTGCTTCGTCTCCTTGTACGCATGGTTGTGACTTCTAGGTGATCACCGAGAAACACCACGTAAGCTCGGTAAGAGCCTGCGATATTAGAGTCCTTCCCTGTAGCACAGTTGGTAGGGCGCCGATCTAGTAAGCAGGATATGCTCGTATCAAATCCCAGTCGGGGCCGTTGCATTTTATTTAGTTCACAGATAAAAAAAAATAATAATAGATTTTACAAACACAGAGATGTGCTTTAAGGGCAAGGAAGGGATGAATTACCATCCACTCACACCGTGACCTGAGCATTGAAGGTAAGAAAACTAACCGAAAAGTTAAAAACACTTTAAAACACGGGACAAATTATTGATCACGTTTAGGTTTCTTTAAAAGCCGCAAGGGATGGTGTGGAGAATTTAGTTATCTTGTTAGAATATGATAATGCGTTGAGGAATTACAGTGTTACACTATATCGTATTCTTACTCCCTTTATACTAACTGCCTCGTTCGTTAGTACGTGTAAATGTTAGTGATAATCAACTATTTACGAGTCGAAAAATATTTCGAATCTTGCTCAAAGTTCAAAATGATGTTCAGCGTCCGAATATGCGTTATCACTTTGGTAAATAATCGTAACTCTACACCGATACCAGGTTGTTGATTTTTATTTTCATATGCAGGATACGTATTCTCCCATTGACAATTTTTTTCCGTACTAAAACAATGGTTGCACTAAGTTTCGGTTTGACAGATACGAATTGCAACCTGATTACGTAAGAGAAATGACGTCTGTCCAATTCCATTCTAATAAAGAACTAATCTGAAAGAACTCACGTTTTCAATGTTTATACCGTACTTTAAAATCTGGTGGGAATAATATTTCAATTACGGACATAGGTCTGGAAAAGTCCACAACAGGCTGAAGATTCAAACCTCATTTAGTTTCTTGGCCTAATATTTTTTTTCGGCCGTGGCCATCGGTTTGTTACTGTAAATGAAACGTTGTTAATGTGATTACCTTCATTGTCATATGTCAATCTGTCAGTGAAGGTACAATAGCGAGAAAACGATAAAAGAGTTCATTTATCTTTTTATGATTTTAGCATGTCACGTCTGTGCACTGCATGCTCATCTGCTTGTATACAAAATTTCATTCTAATGACTATCAATTAGAGCTAATCTGAAAACACAATTGAAGTGTGTCAAGCGTAACATACATGGTGACAGACAATTTTAGATAATGTCTATCCTTCACCTGAAGAGACAAGAGCGTAAAAACTATAAAAGATCTTTCCTTTTTTTTAATTTCCCATTATTTGACTAAGACGTCTCTGTGCTGTACATCTTGTTATCCGTGATAGGCAGAAAATGGACTACGGGAAATATGGTAAGTATTTTGTTTTGTCAGAAATGTATAAGGTACAATTATAACTCTATTTAAAATTATAAATCTATCGTTGCCTAGATTCGTACCAGAATTAGAGAATAGAATTTAGAGTACTCCATCAATTCACCAACTATATGTGACCATGCAAATTAACCCTTAAAAAAAAAAACTAAAAAAGGTAGCTGCGGCGTTTTTGTAGGACAAAGAGTTGCCGACTTGGGTGCTGGTCCCGTCATACACTGGAATATAAAGTATATTTCACAAGCCCAGAAGTGTACAAACAGTTCCAGAGGAACACCTTGTTCCTCTGAAACGTTTTATATGCGAAGCAAGTAATCTGCATCAAAGACTGACCTTGTGAGGATACATGTTACACTAATCGGAGAAAGAAAGAAAAGACAACTGCCCCGACTGGGACTCGAACCCAGGATATCCCGTTTACTAGCCGGGCGCTCTAACCACTGCGATACCGGGGCGGGTACTGGCTACAGGCTCCAGCCGAGCTAAGTACTTAGCTCGGCTGGAGCCTGTAGCCAGTAGCTGTTCAATCTTTCTCAGTGGTGACCTAAAGGTCACAAACATACATACAAGGAGGGAAAGCAACGCCAAGAAGCAAAGTTGCTTTCCCTCCTTGTTTGTATGTTTGTGACCTCGGTAGCACCAGGGACGTAAAGGTTTGGGTTAGAGCGCCCGGCTAGTAAACGGGCCGTCCTGGGTTCGAGTCCCAGTCGGGGCAGTTGTCTTTTCTTTCTTTCTCCTATTAGTGTAACATGTATCCTTACAAGGCCAGTCTTTGATGCACACTGCTTGCTTCGTTTACCCTTTATCTCGTTATTTCTTTTTTGTTTTATATGCGTACATATGTGTTTTATAATTGGGTTTGTACAAATTACTTTATAGACGCAATGACATTATTCAGTCCTCTTTGCATTGTCGTATCAAAATGAATAAATGAGGATCCCGAGACTTATAAAGATTAACCTTTAAATTTATTTTACGCGATCGGCCCACTTTTTAGTTTTGTCAGTATGATAGAAGGTAAAATTTTTAAAAGAAGAATGCGGGGAAAAAAAACGGTTTTCTCTTGAAACAGATTAAGATAAGTTCACTGCCCTTAAGGAGAAAAGTTTGCGTATTCGTGTTATTTTTTCTCAGAAATGGTAACATCTAGAGTTTTTAAATATTTCTGTGGTGTTAAACCTGCATCATTCTGGATGTTTTGCACCATATTTCTACAAATCTGAAGTTAAATAACTTGACACATAGCAATTTAATTTCATTAATTAATGTCATGTAAATCGGTAAAACAGTGGCTGAAATCACAAGGTTATCCTAAATACCTCAAATCTGGTACAAATCATGCGTAACTACTGTATGAAATAAAGAGAAACAAATCGCTGGAAAAAATACTAAGGAAAATCGGAAACAAGCCAACAGCGAAAAACATACACTAGAAATAACGTAGTTCAGTAAGCCACCTTTATGCACTTACGTTTCGTCGGAGTGGCATGACCCAGATTCGAACCGGCTACCCAGTTCGCCCCCAGATCACTTGCATAGCGCCTTAGTCGCTATGGCCACATCCTCAACTGGCATAAAGATAACTCACTGGACCCGTTATTAAGGTCACAACCGTGACCAGGGCTCCATTCGACCGAAATTCACTCGGCCAAAGACAATGGAGAGGGAAGACAAATCATACACTCAAACGGCTCAATAAAGGAG